>MUZC01000674.1:61618-92017 GCA_002072015.1 Radix auricularia | reverse complement strand
TTAAAAAAAAATGCTATGAATTGAGGGCAATGCGGAAAGAGCTAAACGCAAGCGGGGGGAAGCGGGCTTTGATGCCATCAGACGACTCGAGGCGACAACATTCTCTTCTTAGTTCTCAAAACATTAGGGATATAAGGACGAGCGGTTAACCGGTCTTTTTTTGAATGGTTAGCCGGTCCTCAAAAACGAGCGGTCTTAACAACCTTAATGATTAGCAGATTGTTTAAAAAAACAACATTTTTGGCAATAACAAATCCTGAGATGAAGCTCTGAATAATCTAATTTTGTTATTTCCTTTTGAAAAAAAAAAAAGATTTTTTGAAGGTATTCCTTCAAAAGGTTTGATGTAAATGCATGCCTTTGTTTATTACAACTCTTCTGAGAAATTTAAACATTTAGACTAGGGGCATTTATATATAAAATTCTATTTATTTAATAGGATTTATATACCTGTTACTAAAATTAACAAATTTACATTTTTGCCATATGCTCATTATTTCAACAATCGATCATTTTATTTCTTCTGCCTCTTTGAAATTAATGGAAAAAACATTGTAATTTAAATCTTACATATCAAAGATTTTAATATGCTATCTACAAATTCATTAAAATAAATTTAAGAAATGCATAATTGAAATAAATATAATTTTCAGGCACTTTAGGCTTTATTGGATGGGACATGTATGACTATATGTAACCCTGTACTAACAAATATATAAATTAAAATCCAAATCCCAAAAAACCAACCACAATCTTTTGTTTTGGGGTTGGAGTTTAAATTTTTACAGCATTGTGAAGCAAGACTCGTAATGTTTTTATACAGTAAAGTACAAACCTTCAAAAGATTTTTGCAGTTAACTGTAAACTCTGCAATTAAAACTGTTTCAGTGGAAACTATGGCCTCTGGAGTTGAGTATGTCTGTGACTTGATTTGTGGGGCCAAACAAGTATCTCCTGCAAATAATTTTGTTCGATAATCAATGACAATGAAATATCAAATAATTAATTTCCAGGGGTTGAATTTCAATAATTTGAAATATTTCCTTAAGTGACTATTAGAGCTCATACAGTTTTATAAATTTAGATGACAACTACTTATACCACATATTATAGACTGCAATTACAGCATCCGTCTCATAAAAAGGTACTTCAATACTCGTTCATGCATCATTCTGCTCATGTGGTAAATCACGCAAAAACTGTCATGGCATTTTTTATTATGCTTTTGCGGCGATAGCATTATTTTTGCATTCTACGTCACATTTTCCAAAAAAGAGATCGCTTCTTCATTAGTAACGTTTACTGCAGAATTGCATAGTATTTTGATACCATTTTTACCGCGAGTTTGATCTCGGCACTTTCAGACTTTAATTCTATTGATAAAAGTATGAAATAAACTTTAGAATTAACTTTATCTTAACGGGTGTCATCTGATGGTTAAATATTCCCACATATGTCCGCTGCATAGCATATGCCACAGATTTGCTCATAGAAAATGCAAAGAAAGTGTGTGTGGTAGGGGGTGAACAGACACAAACTACATCACGAAGAAATCAGAACAACGCAAATGAACCTCAGATGCTGGGATAACTGCCATGCATTGTTAATCGGGAAACGTGCACTGTGGTTAGCCACTTGCCACCCCCCTAGCTTGCCAACCATAAACTAATTGGCATAACATGACACTCGTCTTGTACTCCCTCCCAAAATAAAAAAAAGAAACGGGGGAGGGGTCTAAGTGGAGGGGGAACGCCTCCCCTTATAATTATTAGATACGAATAATCGAATACGAAACTGTTGACATACCGTGTGATGCAATAATTAATAAGCGCTCAAATTTGAAGGCTCACTCTTTTTTCCGATTTGCCACGTAGCACAAACATCGCATTGGAAATTTATTAGTGATTTGCTCGATGGAAGAAGCTGATTTAAGTGTTGTACTAGTGATATTTCGGAAGGATATAACTCGAGAATTATTTATAATGTGTATTTTTCGTGATTTTCTTCCATTGCCCGGCCCATTTCATTTTCAGCATTTTCCCCTCAGTTGGGACTTTCGATCTGCCTGCCATATTTGTGACTTGCATAGCAACCAAAGATGACGGCCGGAAAAGACCTTATTTCGACCTGATCCGTACAACGATAATTTACCCAAGACACTACAAGTACAAACTACAAATGGCATTGGTAGTTGAGTACCACATATCTTAACTCTTAAAGCCCCAAAGCATTGTAATGCGCTCCTGACCGCTATTACCAAAGTGTTGTAAAGCATCCCTAGCTAGCAGTCTCGTTAGAAATGTGATCACGGAAAGTAAAAACTCTTCAATGCTTTAAAGATGGTGCATTTGACTCCCGGCAATGACGGCCGTTGCCAGCGCTAGTGTTATCCCTCGATTCGCGATGTTTTTTTGTAGTTATTACGTGTTTTTTTTAAAGATGGGATTTTCCTATACTTTATTATGAAAATAAGGCTAAAACGTATAAGTCCGACCGCAGCGTCGCGTCTCTTCCGGTTGCTATGAAGGATAGTTGCTTCCCTTGAATATTACCCCCCCTTGCTTTAAAATGTAAATAATTTGTTTATTATCATTATTGGATTTGTATTCGTGCCCCGCGAGAAAAGGGGGGGGGGTCTCCTGTTCATTTTTGAGTATATTCTAAGAACTATTTGCTGTGCTCATTTAGAAAAGGAGTGCTGCTAATTCCATGGCGGGCTTTGTCGTTTCCATTAGTAAGTAGCCATTTTTGTTAGAATTTTCGGAAAATTGAAGATTTTAGGGTTTGGGTTAGGTATAGCTTTAGAATTTTCGGAATATTGAGGTCCCAGCCATCATTCAGAACCTCATCTCGAGGGTCCCAGCCATCATTCAGAACCTCATCTCGAGGGTCCCAGCAATCATTCAGAACCTCATCTCGACGGTCCAAGACAGTTCTTAGGTTAGGTTTAGTTATCAATTTAAAAAAATTGAAGATTTTAATTTTAGGGTTTGGGTTAGGTATAGCTATAGAATTTTAATAGTGGCAGCAGTGATCTAATGCGTGAATTTCTAAAAGGATTTAAAAAGTGTATCCCCCTTTGTTGTGATTCCGATGCCTGATCGGTGAGTACCCATTGTTTTCTTCATTTTTACTACTATTTTGCTTTTATGTAAAACGCTAAAAAATACTCCTTAAAATATTAGAATGTCCCCCAATCCTTCGGCCATCTTGTTGCTATGGCACGTCACCGCCGGAAAAGTAATGCGAGCCCCGTGAATTTTTAAAAAAAATTTGCCGGTAGCTAAAAAAAACTGCGCAATTTTAGAATCCCTGATTCCCCTACCCCTCTGATTTCACGGGGCTCGCACTACTTTTCCGAAAGTCACGGCGGTCACGTGACTTAGCAACAAGATGGCCGCCGATAATGGCGGTGCGGACTGAGTAATCCTTGTTTACCGAAAATAATAGTACTAAGTTACTAAGCCTTGGCCTAAGCTACAGACTACAGGTAAATATAGTATTAAACTCAAGACAGGGTTTTGGATGCATAAAATAACTATTCTTAGCCTAAAAAATGAAGTCAGTATGACAATAATAGTATAAATGGATTTTAAGCAATTTTTAAAATTTCATAACCAGTTGACTGAGTTGATCGCTTATGACCCTGCCCTTAGCCTTGCCGCTTGCCTTATGGCTTACTTCATAACTTATGGGAATGAGGCAGAAGTTTTTTGAAAACCTTATGGGGCTTTAAAAGTTAAACTGCTACTAATACTTCTTAACCTTAAGTCTAAGTAAGTTACTGATGAAGTATTATTAGTAATAAATTAAATCTAGTCAGATTGTCTACAGTCTAGTCTAGTAACCTGAATGAGAATGAAACCTTAAACGTGGCAACAGCAACACCAACGCCACCAAAAGTCAAAGGCTTTGGCTGTTACTAATATGTAATGTAAATTTTAATTCAAGGTAAATAAAATCCTGCCTTTACTAACAGAAAATTTATAGAATAAATTTTACCATTTGTAAGAATGGGCAACAAGCATAAGCCGATGATCACTAAAACTTTTCCGGTAGCTGCCATTGTTTCTTATGTGACGTTGAAAAAGAAAACTAGGGGAGATAAAAATATATTTCCTCTGCAAAAACTAAAGTGTAACTAAACTTAGCTCCCAAAAGATTCTTAAACTAGTCCAAGCATATTTAAACAAAATTGTTCCAAAGAAGCAGAAAATGCTAGTCATTTAAAGTATAATAAATTATCATCTATAACTTTATTTAATTTTAAATTGAAATCAATTAAACATTTTAATTAGAAAACCTTCAATCGCGCAGTCTGGAAGTGAAATTATGGGGGAACAAATAAATTATTAATGAACTTATTCTTTATCTTGTAGGAACGGCATTAAAAAGTAAATATATTTTTAAATGAAATGATACTAAGTTTAAAATAATATTGCATTTCCTCACTTTGTAATGGAAATGCTTAATTAAATGTTAAATTTCAACCAGTTTTTATAACAGAAATTAACCCCACAGTGCCCACAACCAATGCTTCTAATTATGAGAGATTAATGCGCCAAGGTTTGCTAGTTGGGATTTTCTGGGCAGTGCTTGAAGTCCTCCATCCTGGTCCTTGTGCATCCTGGTTCTTAAAGAAACACCCGGACGAAAACATTGTAAACATCCCTCACGTGGGTTCGTATATCACCATGGACGCTTTCGTAGCAATTTATTTGGGTGTTTCGTTTGCGTCGATAATAAAAGTCGATTGGTTCGTTAAAGATATGGATAACAAAAGTATTCGTGATGGCCATCTAAAGATGGCGTTGCTCTGTCAACCCGGAAATAAAGTTCACATGGCAAGCAGCAGAAGTCCCGTAGATCTTCTTTTATAACTAAAAACTATAAAATACATGACTGAACATGTATAATTTATAATGTATAATATAATATATAATTATATAATATACATAATATATTTTACTACTTTACTATATAATATATAATTGTAATATATTATTATTATATATACTATATATGATTTAATAAAGTTTATAAAGTAATAGTAATAGTATTAAAAATTAAATTTTAAATAGTGTGAGAGTGAGGGTTTTTCATGTGACTGATTCACTTGACTTAATGGACTTAACAAATACTAACACTAACTTAACTAATTAACTAGTCTAGTGTTAGAAGTTAAGAGTTATTCCTGTTAATGGTTCAATGTTACTGATTAAAAAATACTGACTTATTGATAAATGATGGGGAAGAGATGTACATGATATGAGTATACTATATTATAATTATAGTATAGTATAAGTATATAGTATATGTATTTCATTTATGATAATTATTATTATCTATTTCCATGGTCTGAATCTAGTCATTTGAATTTGTAATTCATTATTGACATTACAAGCATTGTTTTGGATCCAATATCAATATTGTCTCTAAGTACTGTAACTCTAAGATTTGTTGGCCTGTCTGCAAATTTAAAAAAATGCAACTTGTATTCAAATTTGCTACTGCCCGCTGTCGTTCAGACAGATATTTGTACTTTTACAGCATTGCAGCATAAACCTAAAGGGAAAATTTCTTGCATTTTGCATAAATTAATTTAATAATAAGTGTAAACACCAATATTAAGAAATTTTCCTTTAAATTACATGCTGCAAATTAATATAAAAACTTGCCAATTATGGTCACCGAGTTTGGTCATTTTTTTCTTTCATAATAATATATATATATTTTGCTTTCTGCAAAAAGGACTTAAGTGTATATCATGGAAGATGAATCAGGCTCATCTACCTACACCCTTGTTGCTGAGCTAGAGGATGAGGATAGTATACATGGAGACAGCAAGACAGACATTGTGACCATCATGGGGGAAGTGACAGATATATCCCAGCCAACTAGTTCTGGTGAAGAAGAGAGAATTCCTGTGTTTAAATCTGAACCCTCTGAGATGGGCAGCATGGAGATGGATCAGTTCACTTCTGTTGAAGAAGTAGAGATGGACTCCATGATGAAGACTGAGGTGGTTGAGGAAGAGTGTGAGAATTTTGAAGACGGTGACACAGAATCCGGTCAGCAGATAGCCCCACAACAGTTTATTATTCTCACTCGCACAACTGATGACAATGCAGGTTAGATCAACTTATGAAAGTTATTTAGAAATTTTTGAATAGCTTTATCAGTAAAGAAATTTAAATATGCATCATATTCTGAAGTCATAATATACTGTATATCGCAACAATATTAGGGATATTAATTAAAAATTAAATATATTAACATTTTTTTCCTCAGAATCAATAGAAGGTGTTCCAGCAAAGTATATTAGGATTGATGGGGCTGATGGTCAAACCTATGTGTTGGCACTCACAGGTATGTGTCACTGACTCTGAGTAGAGAAATGCTTTCAGTAGTAAAGTGCATTTTTTTTTACAGATATATCAACCTGAAAATGCCATCAGATGAATAAGTTTGTTTAATTTGTTTCAGAGGATGTCAGTAGAGTAATTGCATCTGAGCAAACAAAGATTTTACCAAGTCAACAACTACTACCAGTAAAGGTAATAGATTCAAATAAAAATTGTTTTAAGAAATAAACAAAGTCATAGCCATAACTGGTGTGCTTTTTTATTTTTAATGGCCTTCTTTCCTAAATTTAAGCATTTGTTACCTCTTTCCACAAAGATCTTGCTTTATTTATATCTCATATTTCACAGTTGTTTATTGAATTCGAGGATTTATATTAATTTACTTGCACAGTGTGCATAGTCTACTTCTATTTGTAAAGTTAAAAAAATCTCTAAAATATTTGTTCATTTATCTGATAAAAAGGTACAATATTAAATTAACCATGTTATCTCTCAAATTTTCTTTGGTAGCATGGTAAGATTGGTAGGAACAGACCAGCAGGGCCCTCTGCAAGTGTTGCATCCCCTTCTACAACTACCCCTAAAGTCAAAGCCTCACATAGTGCTAATTCTGATGGCATTAATCAGGCTTGGTTCACAACCAGGGATGATAAGAATGCTCTCCACAGTGAAGGTTGGTGTGCTTCAATGCAATTTATGTTACATTAATTTTTCAGCTAGAATAATTGTTTATGTCAAGGAAATTAAATTATAATGATGTTACTGGTTAATTGTGCAATAAAATAAAATCTTCAGGTCACAAATGGAAACAAGGCCAGTGGACTAAGGAAGAAATTGAAATATTAGAGTCCAACATCAACGATTATTGTAAGGTTAGCATTAAAGAGTTGGAAGTCAGGAATAAAATGGATGCATCATTTGGGGTAGTTTGTGTAACAATCTTTTAAATTTTACTGATTTTGAAAGAAAAAACAACTGTGTGTCTTATATAATAATGAAATTGTTTGATTTGTCCAATTCTAGGAACACAATATCAAAGACCCGGCTGAGGTTATTTTTGAAATGTCTAAAGATGAAAGGAAAGATTTCTATAGAACTATTGCTCTTGGTATCCAGAGACCACTTTTTTCAGTGTATCGCAGAGTAACAAGAATGTATGATCAAAAAAACCACAGGGGAAAGTATACCCCTAGTGAAATGAAGGCTTTAAAAGGGTAAGTCTAAAAAAAATCCTTTTGGGTAATTGTTTTTTACAAACATTGATAAATTAGTGTGTTTCCTGCTTGCAGTTCATTTTACATGGCTAAGTGTGATGCTCTTTTATTTATTTATAAATAACATGGTTTGAAAATTCCTTTAAAATGTTAAATAAACAATATGGTCTTACACAATTTTGGCTTACATTTTAAAAAAAAAATGGAATGGAATGGGCTGAAAAATCCATAATTACACATTATAATGTTCCTATTATAAGTTTGTAATTCAAAACATTGTTATCTTTGAAAGCAATTATTGGTTGTCATTCTATGAAATAAATTATTGTTGTCATAATGTATATCTACTCTCTTAAATTATTTATTATTATTTCTAGAGCTTGTCTTTAGTTACATGCATTTTATTTCATTAGATTAAGAGCAAAACATGGCAATGATTGGGCAGCAATTGGCGTGGCTTTGGGGCGCAGTGCGTCATCAGTTAAGGACAAATGCAGACTTATGAAAGATAACTGTAACTCTGGTAAATTTTATGCCTGTTTCACTTATTCAACCATGTCCGTTTTATAACATCATATTTTGTTTTTGTGTCATTATTTCCTTGCTGTCTTTGAGCTTCGATGTTAATGAACAGATGGAATTTTTTCCAAGTAATTTCAAAGGATGAATAGGACATATCTATTTGCTCAGTTAACCCATGATATTCTGGAATTTCTTTTGTACTCTCCATCCGCCTTTCTTTTGGTATGCCAGTATGCTTGATCCTTTTTATGTTATTTTCTTATTTCAAATTATTATAAAAGCTGTCTTTATATAATTTCTTCTGCACACAGAAGTTTACAGAGGCATATTATTTGTAAAAAGCATTCATCTGACATTATCGAATTATGACCACCATTAAAAGGATAATCTTGGGAGTTCTTCAAATGGGTTTACCTCAATATTTGTGACCCTGTATTCGCCATTGAAGTTTATCAGGTTTGTCATATGCAAATTCATGCTAGATGCCGATTGTCCTGAGTTCATTGGCTCAACGAAGCTTAGGTAGCATGTACACTTTAATATTTCATTTAAATTTGAGTGCTGATATCTGTTCATGTTCATAAATTCTTGTCATTTCTTGTACTGGCTCTTGAAATCTGAAGGTTAGCCTCATTATTTTTTAGTGCCTTTCACTGTGTAATTTAAAGTTGGACACAAATGATAGTTTTTTTAGGGGCTAGACAGCACAGGATATGTCTATTTGTGTTAATGGTAAGGCCTAAGTTTTTGCAGATATTGGAAAAATGAATTTGTTTTTTATTGGCTTTAGATCTCATGTCTAGAACACACATGGCTGCATACATAAAGTTATTGATGATACCTCTTAGAATTTTGGTTAAGGGAAAATAGCCACTTGAGGTTAAATTGCTTGCTTAACACCATATACAAATTCTTATGTCCCTCTCTGAAGACATCATTCTTCAGCATGTCAGAAAATTCAAGTCTTTTACAATCATGTTTGTCTCTGGGAATAAGTCTTTTTCTATTT
Source organism: Radix auricularia (assembly GCA_002072015.1). Classification (NCBI taxonomy): domain Eukaryota; kingdom Metazoa; phylum Mollusca; class Gastropoda; family Lymnaeidae; genus Radix; species Radix auricularia. The sequence goes on along the minus strand of MUZC01000674.1, from coordinate 82,907 downwards.
TATAACTTAATTAAATATTAGCTATTCCTGAAAGACTTCATAATTTACAATGTGTTTATGGCAATGAAAGTTTTAAAACTAATTGGGACAGTTTTCTATTGTTAATTACAGGCAAGTGGTACCCAGAAGAGGAAGAGAGACTAGCTGCTGCTGTTTACAAGCTAACTGGACTTAAGCCAAGTAAGTCGAAAAAGGAAAAACTTATAGTCATACATGATGCAATGTTTTTTCAAGAACAGATCTTTAATGACGTATTTAATGAATTATAATTAATTATATATATATATAAATAATTTTTTTTTGCAGGTGAAAGCATCACCTCAGGTTTATCTTGGGCAAGCGTAGCTGAACATGTGGGTACAAGATCAGAGAAGCAGTGCCGCACAAAATGGTTGAACTATCTCAACTGGAAACAACAAGGAGGGGCTGACTGGACTAGGGAGGATGATACTCTACTTATTGACAAGTAATAACTAGCTTTTTGTGTGTAATGTTTGTAAACATTTCTTACTGTTTTTCAATTTAGGTGAGTTTTAAAATGCTCCATGATTTATTAAGCCTTTCTGGATCCACTCCTTACTAGGTGTAATGTCCTGATTTTGGTTTGCCCTTGCTATTTATTTCCCAAAATCTGCAATGGCTGGATGCCTTTCCCTTATCTTTTTTTTTTTTGAAAGGGGGTTGATAGAAGTATCTCTTTATGATACATTGATTAATTCACAGTAAAATATAGTGACGATAGATAATGGCTGGAATATATGTAAAAAAAATAGAAATCATATTTAAAACATTGGATTACACCATACATGACAGTCTGAGATTGTTGAGCAGCAGAATTGCTATACTTGTAAAAACCCACTGGTCAAACAAGAGTGAGATTGATTTATGCTTGCGCTGGTCCTAACAAGGAAGGTGAAACCATGGATCAGCTGAATTTGAGGCTATATTGGTGATCATTGATGTAGTGCCTTTGATGACTATGATATTCTAAAAGTTTAGTTGGATCAGTTGTCTGATAGTGATTCTCCAACTTAAAACTACTTGCATGGATCAAATTTAGGACATGAGCTGGCACCAATGTGAACATGTGCCAGACACAGCAGATGATGTGTTTACCCATTGTTGGGTGTTTAAGTGACAGAGTTGGAATCAATAGCCCAATTTTTTGTGACACCAAGAAGATGAAGCATGCCTGTAAAGCGCCAGCTGGGACCATAAAAGAGGATTATAACACTTTAAACTGTATTAAGACGCCAGGTTTTAGGTTAAATTTGAGCAGAATGCTGAATTTAAAAAAAAAAAAGTATCCTATTTCTATTGATTGTATTTACCAGGGTATCTAAAATGGAAGTAAACAGTGATTCAGAAATAGACTGGGTGGCACTAGCACAAGACTGGGCCAGGTAAGTTTACTTCAGTTTTATATCCCTACTTTAAACAAGTCATTAAAAAATAATTTTGTTGTGTTTGGTTGTTGTAATTATGAACATTTAAATTTTAAAGATCATAACTTTATAAAGTGTTTAACAGGATCTTGGTGAAATGGTTTTATTTTTGCTTTTAATTTAGCTTGATTTTGGTTTAATGGTATGTACTAGTGTAAGATATAATATTGACCAGTGTTGTGAAGTCTAAGTGCCAGATTTTCCCAGGCAGGAGTATAAAAATTCCCAATTTGGGCTAAAAATTCCCATATGCATTAAAAACTGTTTGGAAAGCCAATAGGCGAATGAGAGGGGATAGCACGCCGCTGGCAAAAAAAAACCCCTGAAAAGTGGCAACGTCAATTAAATGCTTTTGCATTCATTTTTGGCCTTCAAAATTTAAAAAAACAATAATAAATATTTAAGCATTTTTAAGGCAATTTATAATACTATCTTTCAAATTCAATGGATATACCAATAGATATAACTTTAGAGATGTAACATGACATAGCAGCGGCTGCAAAACTGTTGCAACCTGCGGATTAAATTTTGAAAAATTGAATTTATTTAGGATATTATTTTAACATATTTAATTTGTACTTTAAAATCGTTAAATTATTTTTTTAAAACCTAGATGATGGTATTTTTAAAATAAAAAAGCTAGAAACCTAGTCGAGGTCTTAAAACTCTAGATCTAAGTTGAAAAACCTAGCGCTGTCAGTATCGCCGTCAATAAAGGGAGTTAACTCTTGGTAATTCCAAGGGACTTAATTACGAAGGTGAATTTTTAAAATATATGTCACATTTTTATTCTTAGAATCTGTATGCTTTTAATAAATGTGTTTACATATGTTTTAATTTTTATTTTTAACTAAAGAAAGTTCTTAAAATATTAGCATAGCCTTTAAATGATTTTATTAAGAGAAAATTACAAATGCATATGCTTATGTAAATAACAACTTTGAAGTACAATGCCTTGGCAAAGAGATTTAGAGATTTATGAAATACCACAAGTCGTCAGCTACGCATAAATTTCGATTTTTTTAGAACCCTTTTAGGGTCAGAGAAACATAACTTATTTATTGTAAAAAATAATTCTAGCAACAATTAAATGTTCCTTGAAATATCAACTCTCGCGAGCTTGAAATTTATTAAAATCAAAGGGTTTTTTACATTACCGCAGTGTTGTGAAGTCTAAGTGTCAGAATTTCCCAGGCAGGAGTCTTAAAATTCCCACATGCATTAAAAACTTGGGAAGAAACCTGAAAAGTGGCAAATTCAATTAAATACTTTCACATTTATTTTAATGACTTTGGACTTCCAAATTAAACAATAATAAATATTTATGCCCTATTTAAGGCAATTTTTAACAGAGTACTTTCAATTTTTATTTAATATAAATATGTCTTTATTTAACAACTTGGCTAAAAAGCCAAAATATAGATTATACTTTTAAATTTTAACATTATGAAGTTTTAAAAAAGTTATTTGGATACTCTTGTAATTTAAATTTGTCTGTGATTGCTAAAAATATTTTTAAAAAAATAAATGCTTTGAAATTTATTAATAATAAATCAATCATACATTGTTACATAGATTGTTACATATTTACATAATATTAATGATTTGGTCCTTTATATGCATCAAAGATTTTATGAATATTCGGGCTCAAACTAATTAATTATATTATTTAATAGTAAGGGGCCATCCACAAATGACGTCACGCTATTTTGGGCGATTTTTTACCGCCTCCCCTCCTACGTCATGCGTCGTCACAAAATTGTAGACCCCCCTCCAAACATACGTCACAAAACTTTGACCCCCCCCCCTCAAATAAAAAAAAAAAACAAAAAAAACACATACAAAACACACTTTATTTTCTATTTGAAAATAAGTATGTTTCAAATCACTTTTTTGTCATTTAAGTATTTATTTAATGTAGGTCTACATTGTAATATTGTAACACGTGTAAAAGACATTAAATAAATTTTAAGCCAGTGATTCTCAAAGTTTTTCGTATCAGACAACCGCCAATAATTTTTTCCATTTCACCAGGTACCATTGCTTTCTTTTCCTGTTTTGACTTGATTTTCTCTGTACTCATTTAATAGCAAAATGATCCCCTACAAAACTTAATGCCCAATAAGATTAAGTCTGAATTCGGATTGTCTTATATATTACATTTTAAAAAAATGTTTAGTTGCCAAGGCATATCAAGACAGCTAACGAACAATGAGGCGGTAATGTCAAAAACCATTCGATGTGATTAACCTTCGTGATTAAGCTCACGAATGTGACTATTGATATTACAAGGATCATTGCATTGTTGATAGACCTAGAAAATATATATAGAAGTAAGACAATTCCTCAAATTGATTTCGATCTTCTAATGACAGTTTTCCTACTATGTATATGCACATCAAAGGCATTTGATCTAAAATTATCACATTTGTATCACATCTCATGTTTTCTAAAAATTATTAGGAATGCGCTGGAAAAGGAAAATAGCCAATACTGTACGAACCCCAAATTTGTGCAGGAGAGTAGGGTGTCATCTTCTGCGTTGCAAAATACAGTAATTCTTTCAAGTTGAGAACTGACAAAATACTATAATTACTATGTTATTAAACTATCCAATATTATCATAAATTTTTACTCCGAGGCTGACAAGTTTGTTTGTTTTGTTTTTCAATTCTTTTTTCTTCGGTCTGTTTAACCAAGGGATTGTTAAACAGCGATAAATTATCTCATTTGGGGTAAAAAGGGAACTCTTGGCGGTAAACTGAATCATTGTGGGCATAGAAAATTCGCTACTTTTGGGTTAACAGTAATGTTAACATAAATTTTTATAATTTAATATTTAGCTATCCCATTGAACAGGTCCGTTTTTTAAAACTGTTTAACCGGCCTTCAAATGCTGAATCATTGTGGGCATAACCGGCCTTCAAAAAACGAAATGTGTTAACATCATTAGATTATATTTTATTTTAATGCATACAAATTAAACATTGACTATAAATCATTACTGTTAACTTCTTTGTTTATAAAAAAATTATTTAAAAATAATATTTTTAAAATTTATTTTTTAAAAACTCCCGCAATTGACTGACAAGCATCCCGTAAGAAAGAGGTCGGCGAACAGGGGTAAATTACCTCATCTGGGGTCAAAAGGGAAATTTAGAGAGTAATGCAGACTCATTTGGGACATATAACATCCACTACACTCGATACATTCAAATATGTCATGTGTACGTGTACGCTAGGAACATATGCCCACTATTGAACCGGTTCCTTCCAGAAAATGCATTTCTTAAATTTGTCATCTATGTAGATTTCTTATTTACGTACTATACGAAGACACCTAAATCCAACCTACTTTCATTTATATTGACACAAGTGACAATAATCTTAATCAACATGACTGGACTGTAACAGGTATCCTTTCTGTCATATTTAAAATTAATGCCTTAAAACTGAGTTCAAAAGAAAATTGTTTAATGCCCCTCTCGAATTGCAATGTCAAGAATTTGATGCATTCAATAAAGTTAATGAATACTTTTGACTAATTTTAAATGGACACATTAATCATTATATTTAGAATGGCCAGAGGCAAAAAAAGTTAGCAGACTCCTGCCGCGAGTGAACCAAACGAAGCTGTGGTTACATCGCAAACGCTTTGATGTCAACGTCAAACGACGCAGTGTAACAATTTCGTATGTTCTCTTGTGGGTTCTCAAAGTTAAGAATTATAATTATATTTAATTTTCGTGTCTAGATAACTTAAGCCAACCGGCGTCTGATGGCCTATCGACAGGCACTTTGAGAAGCACTGAATAAAAAAAAAGTCATTAAATTTAAATAAATTTTAAGAGACCAAATGTTTCAGTGGAAGTTTTATTTAAATTACCGTTTCGATGTGACGTCACATTTCTTCAACCCCCCTCCCTCCCCCACGTCACGCATCGTCACAAAAGTGAGACCCCCCTCCCCCCCTAGGTGTGTGACGTCATTTATGGACGGCCCCTAATACATTTACACAATCTGACTGTAAACTGTCTACAGTCTACTTTCAGTGACAATGTTGGGAAAAACCTACCCAAAACATCAAATAAAAACCTAGATCCAAAATAAAAAAACCTAGACACGCTAAAAATAAACAAATATTACGTCAAAGAGCCTCCCACCAACACAAAAAAAGTATTTATTATCAATTTAAAATGAGCATGTTTCAAATTATTTTTATTTTATTTTTATTCAAGAATGTATTTTTTTTTTAAAATTGTCAATCGAAAAAATTCCCATATTTTAGGCAAAATCCTTATAAATTCCCTTATTCCCATTTTTAAAATTTGGCTCAAAATTTTCCACGATTTGGGAAATTTCCCTCGACTTTGCAACACTGGTATTGACACATTACTATTATATATTATAGTATATATTATTGATATATTATTTTCAGTGTAAGATCACCCCAGTGGCTCCGTGGCAAATGGTGGGCCTTGAAAAGACATATTGCAGATTATAATAAACTTAGCTATCCAGGTAGGTTTGACATTGTTTCCAATCCTTGAATATGTGAAGCCTCATCAAGATTGATCCAGTGTTTAAGTGATGGCAAACTTTTTTTATGTGTTAGTAGTTAAAGATCTTTCATGTTAAAAATCAGAAAATGCATTCATAAATCAAGATACTACTTAACATTAGCACCTTACTGAGGCCAATGTTCCAAATCAATTTATTTTCTTCTGGAGTTGCCGTTTATATATTTTATTATGTGAATCAGATTTAAGATAACACACTGTCTTTGAAATTCTCTTTTTGATGTTATTATTTATTAACAAGAAGTAATTTAAGGCTACATGCTTTACATTACAAAAAGTTAGAAGAATTCATTTCCTTGAAATTTTAGACTTTGGCTCCAGCTGTTTGATGCTTGTGCTCCTTATCTAAATACTAACCCTGTATCTATTTCACTTTCTGAGTATCTAATGATAAAATTAACAGTCATGTCTGTGGTATGTAACATTACAGTAATTCTGAGATATTCAGGAATATCATTTATACAATTAATTTTTGCCAGCATTACTTGAACAAATGCACCAAGTGATCTACTTGAACCTGAAACCAAAAGTTGGTACAAGACAGTGTAAGAGTGATGGAAGTCTTGGCATAGGCACATCATCTGATGTCTTTAAAGAATGTATTCCAGTATCACTAACAGGTAACTTAACGTCATTTCATTAGTTTCTCTTGTGGGAATATTGAGATCCTTTCACTTTTTTAACACCACAGATTAGTTTTTTTTATAGAAAATAAATAAAAATAATTTTTTTTCCAGCTGGAGTGGACGGCACTGGATCTTTGTCCCTCTCCTACTGTTCATCTGATGAAGAAGGTTTTCAGGCTTTTGAAGTATTACAGCAGTGGACACCACAGGCTATTGCTCAGGGGACTGCTGGTAGTGACGGGGAGCAAGGCATAATAAATACAGCTGGTGGCCACATTATAGTTCAAACGTTGGGGGTTAGTCATTGTTGCGAGTTCCTTTACTTTGGGTGCATGTAGTATAAAAAACAGTTTCTAGATCTTTGTGGAGATGAGGGGAGATCATAATTATTTTTTAAAAATGTTTTAAAAGTTTTATATCTATATCAATTTAAGAGGCAAAACAATGGCTAAACTCTAAAAGTTTTACAACAAATTGATTTTTATTGCTTTTTTATTTGCATATTTTCTAATATTGAGGAAGATGACAACTGATGTGTCAAAAATCTTTCACCAGCCATCACTAAGTGACACTGTCCAGCTAGGTGGGCATCAGCAGGTCATCATCAGTACAACGGGTGTGACATCTGAAGAAGAAGGGGGTGAAGAGATGACAATACACGTATCAGATGAGCTAGTGCAAACAGATCAAGGTAGGCTGCTCAAGATATGGAATCTCAATTTTTCCTTTAGAATTGTTTCTTCTATTTTTTGGATATATTTTTGATGGTGGCTTAAATCTTCTAAAAAACAAAATAAACATTTCCTTTTCCCCAAGTACTTTTATTTGTCCAGTAAATATTAATTTTTTAAATTTCATTATGAACTGTCAAAATAATTTATGATATTTGATGCATTCCCTTGTCTCTGATTTTTTAATGATTGTAAGCAGATCTCAGCAGTGATAATCTCCATGACACAAGTATTACATCATTTACATCTAATGGAGAGGAGATCATCACAGTTTCTCAATTTCACAATCAGGTAGAAATAAAACCTTTATTTTTATTAATGTGTTGTATTAATGTAATAGAGACAACAGTCACTCAACATTTCCTTAAGTAAAAATTTTAATTTAAAAATAAATAAAACTTATTGCTAGCTTTTAACACACTCAGTACCATAGAATCTTAACGAAATAACAATCATTGCTAAGCAAAGGAATATAGTTTTTAACTCACACTAATTTAATGTAGTAATAAAGCAAAGTACTGATAATTATTGAGAAAGCTTACATTTTAATAAAATAAGTATTCTTTATGATCAGCTAAAACTAACAATTCTTTAAAATCATTTTAAAGGAATTTTTCCAGATGGATAAGAGGATACAAATTGGTCTGAATGGTTTAACAAACAATTTGTTGAAATCCCCATGTCTAAATCTCAACATCTATTTAATTTCTCTAATTTTTCTTACACCCATATTCTGCATTAAATTAATTAAATCAATTTATGCCAAAACTAATATAATATAAACTGTAATTTATAAGGTAATGAACTTAAGGTCTTCAGTCAATAAATTACTATTTAAAAAAGCGTGTATGTTAAAGTGCTTTGCCACTTAACACCAAAACACCCAATCGCTTCACACTTTCCTTTTACAAGTAGGTTCTTTGAAATCCATTCACAGGAAGATTTTCCTTAACCGGGTTATATTGAAAATAGCCTCTAAAGCTAGTGAGTGCATTATGTGGCTGAAGAGAATTTTAATTAATTTAGTTTTGCCGATTCTCAGTAAAAAATTTAGTTACATGGGAGAAAGACCTGCCAAGAACAATCAATATTTTTTATTGCAAATGTATAAAATAATTTTTATCTAGATAATTTATTTCTGAGATATTTTTAAGTTACCAGTTACCAGTTAGATAATATTAATAAAATTAATATTGCAGTCTGAGTCAACAGATCAAGATATAATGAATCATGATGTTTTTGAAACTGTAACGTCTGAGTCAAGTAGTGACCTGGTCATGGGAGTTAGCTCATCTCATCATACAAGTAGCCCAATGACTAGCCTCAAAGGTAGTGCTATTTGGGCATAATTTAACACAATTTTTATCCATTAGCATTCAGGGCAAAATTAAATCATTTTTATAAGGTACACACTAAACTTTTGCACCCATCATTTGGAATTGCTTAACTTTTAGCTAAATTTCATAAAAAATAGATGTGATTTTATTAAATAATATTTTTCAAAAAAAAAAAAAATTGCAGTTTTTTTTTTTATAAAGTTCTTTTCATGTTATCATTTATTGAATTGTTAATTTTTGTTGTAATTTTTGCTTACTTCCAGACCCTATTCTCATGTCCTCCTCTGATGTTGAGTGTGATAAAAGTCAGAGTGCTGTCTTGACTGATGAGTCATCAGAGTTGATAGACTGACGGAAGCCAACAGAAATTTAGTCTAAGAGGTCACTATGACAAAATAGCTTAAATTTCTAATATTTTAAATTCAAAACACTGATGGTTATGAAATTTAAATTTGGGATTATTTGATCATCATTGATTAATTCATGTGTAGTTTAAAATTTTTTCATAAGTATTCTTTGATCATGATGAAACTTTTCTTGTGGTGTAACTATGGCCACTTGAAGTTTTAGATAGTATATATTTGGACACAAAAGTTTAATCAAATGGTTTTTGGTCTTTCTTCTTCTACTTATTGTTAAGTATTACTGTTTGTTTGGAATTATGACAAAATGTTTTTATCTTCTGTTTCCAGTTTGTTGACTTTTGTTTGTAAAAAGTTGTGCATGCTGATGTTTAAATTCATTGAGAATAATATTTTGACTTTGAGAGAATTTCTGTTATTTAAATTATTTAGATGGTTTTGTAAATAAATGATACAATTTGACTTTTTGTTGAGTTGTCTTACATATTGTACATACTTGTTATAAGCACAGACAAAAATTGGCAAAGATAATTATTAATAAATAAAGATTTATTAGCTGTGTTCAAAGCCTCTGTTATTTTTTTGGATAGGTGTTTTTAGGGTTATTTAATATTTTTGTTGAGCAAAAGTTGAGAACAAAATAATATTAAGATCTGTTTAGCCCAGATCCTGGAAAATATATTTATTTGAAAAAAACTTACATTTTTGCTTCAAAGCCAAGTCGCCTTTAAACTTTAAAAAAATAAAAATAGTCTTAGAGTTTACGTTAGCTAGCGAAGCCTACCTTTATCTATAAAATCTTTTTACGACTGGATTAAGTTTTGAATTAGTTTTGGGAATTACACATAAGTAATGAAAAAGACAATAGATCTTTTAATGGAAACATCTTCAATTTTAATACAAATGAATTAAAGAGTTCCTATTTACATACATTTTTAACCATACTGACCATAAAAACATGTACTTGAAAAATGCAATAATCATTCATCCATTATCAAACAGATATACAAGCATAATAAATTTCAAACAATTCATGAAACAGATAATACATTATTTTAAATCTAATGCAGCATAAAATCTATAAACATGACTAACATTTGTGGCACATTAATAAGAATATTATCATGGTTTTCAGGTATAACATAATATATACATAACAATGAATAATACGACAAAATATTTTGAATCGTCACAATTTTTTAGACCAAAGAATAGAAACATCTAAACATGTAATACTGGATGTGGATTCACTATTAAAAAATGCTGAACACCCCCCCCCCCCCCCACAATGTTGTATTTTACTCAAGTATCCTTTTGCCATATCAGTATCAGTTACATTTTTTAAACCTAGGGTTTTTTTTTGTGGTAATATTGGTGTTATGAATCACATACTTGGTCTGAAGGGGCATTTTCGTTTGATAGAAGAAAAAATTTTGCTCATACTTTTTAAGCGTAAAATGAAACAATAGATACAAAAATTGTTTACTGCTCATTGTAGCATGTCTTACTATTGTAAAGCTTGTGAAAGAGTATCTTCACTGTCAGTTTAATTTGATATATGTAATTGACCAATTATTCATATTTGTGAAAATTACCACATCATCTGAATGATGATTTTGATGGCCACAAGTCCTAAATGATGATGATGATGAATACAATTTTGATTAATTCTCTGCTTAAATGTACCTATTAAAGTTCCTTTGAGATCACAAATATCTTTTTTAAAGAGATAATTTAAACATCTTTTGATTGTGAAAAGAACACATTGATTTTAGGCTGTCTGTGTTCGTTTACCAACTCCATGTATGTAGAGATTACCAACTATGCACAGCATAAATATGGTGAAAGCATTGTAAAAAATCATTGTTCTGTATTTGGGTTCAAGCTCTCCTTGTCGATACCAATAGACCTGTTAAAAAATTATATCTTATTTAATTTAATAAAGTAACTCAAATATTTCTCTATAAGCTCGTATAAGTATAAACAGAAAAAAATATATTTTAATTAACGGGCACTTAAAATTATCTGAGTTTGTGGGATACAAAGTTTTGCACTAGAAATGATTGTTGTGTAATTTTGCATATGATTTTATTATTTTGCATATTATTTTATTATTTTGCACACAGACCAACAATCGCAGAGGGAATATTGCTTAGGTCTCAATAGGTACTTATATTAGTAAAATGGTACTAAAAAAACAATTTATACTTTTATTTAATCATGAAGAGTGCAAAACAGTTTGGCCAATGCTATTATGAGTATAAAATAAAATATGAATATAACTTAAATAAAAATTGTATTTAAATTTACAACTTTCATCTAAATTTATGTTTTTGGTATTTGCTTTTACTCTATTTACATAGATGAACTATTGATTTTGCAAAATGATTAGTGGCTATTCTTTTTTAAAATTTTTACTTGAATTTTCAGGTGAAGCAGAGCAATACATTAATATATTGTGTTAAGTAAAATATATTTACTAGTATTATTTTGTTGTTGAAATAACAGTACAATATAAAAGTAAATACTTAAACACATAATAATTTAATTTTATCATAAAAGAAAGACGGATACAAATTGTACAAAAAAAGTATTTGGTAATTTCTTGATAATTTGTTTTTTTAAAAAGTATTTCCTCAAACTTAAAGGTAATTTTGACTTAAGATGAACACTCACCAACAATAAATGGGAAGCACAAATTAACAAGATGACAAGGGCAAAAAAAACATTGACACCGTCAGGAGGCCATTGCGGGAAGACAAATGCGCTTATCAACGTCACCTTTAAAAATAGCAAATCATTAAATTAATCGATAACAGCCCTAATAAAAAGACTTAACATTTATCACAAATAAGATAATTGATTTGAAATTTAGGTATAGAGCTAACGCTTATTTAAGCAGATAAATCTTTTGTCTCTAAGTTCGGACTCTAAGACACCTAAGTATACCCTACTGTGAATAATTACAGTCATTTTTATTACTGGATTTAAAGTGTATTTAAAGTGACATACATCATGAGCACAATCATAATATGTCAAATCTTATGCAGAGAAAGATCCTAGGTTATTATCTGAATAATACATACCAAGACCATAATCCCAACAATTGTACCAACAACCAAGTTCACAACACGATCCTGAAATAAACATTTTAATTACGAATCAGAAATTTATTTTCGAAAATGTTGCTAGAATAAATTTTAATTACTTTAACTTTTTTTTTTTAAATTAAAAAAAAAAAATTATTAGCATTAGAATCGAAATAAACTTTAAACTCAAAGAGTAAGTTAATTATTCAGATCTGAAAACGGAAGCATGTCTTACACCTTTAATAGATATGATCTAACCTTAGAGGACAGCCATAAATGAAGTCACATTAAATATGAAAATTTTGACCCCCCCCCTAAATAAATACAAAAGTAAACCCCACTTACATCCCCAAAAATAAGACCCTGAATTCTGCACTTCCATACCCAAAAACAATACGGTCATTCCTCAAAACATTAACAAGATGACTCCTTTGAGAGTTGGATATCAAATTACTGCAATGTGTCAGAGAGATTCTGAAGAACAGCAGTGATTCTTAATCAAGAGTTTAAGTACCGGGTAATCTATTTGTTGCAAAAAATCCACACAATTTTATATGATGCTATTGCTAGTGATTACTGCTTTTTAAAAAATCCCAATTATTATTATTTTTTAGCTATTCTTTAATAGCGACAGTTAATGTTTTTTGCCACAATAACACATCAGTAATTTATGTGCACATGTTTAATTTTTGTTCCTTGAAATATGATGAGATAAATAACTTGTTCTACAAAAACATAGTTATCTAGATTAGAAACAAAATTATTACAATAATGTTTATTGATTTCATTGTGTCTCTGGTGTGGTGGAAGGGCGGTGATGGGATGGTCAAATTTGAGAGTATCATTCAGCAATGCAAAAAGTGGTAAGAATTCATGGCTATAATTGTATTAAAAAAACAAACACCTCCCCACAGTCATCCATTTTTCAATGCAGGAAACTACCAGTGTCATATTTGAAAATAATATATATTATATTGTTATACTAAATTTGTGACCTCCCTGTCCTCTAGATGTGTGACTCCATTTACGGATTGCCCCTAAAAGCGTAGATCAGCAATATGGATCTAAAATTAAATACAACCTATTGACTTTTTTTTTTGGAAAAAAAAAGAAGATAAAAAGAAGATTTTGCTTTAGTTCAGGTTTATAAGCTCAGATCATGGTTTCTGGCAGAAATTGTATAAAATAATTTGTAAATGGAAAGTATTCTTTTGTTTATCTCTCTGTTTACAAAACCATGGCTAGAGAGTAGTAGAAACCTCAGTCTCATTCTAATATACCAATGCATAGTGCACAAAATGAGAGAATCAATAGTTAAAAAAAACTCACAGTTGATGTAGGACCTCCAAATAGTGGGCGATCTAGCGGATCTGTTTCTCTATATCCATCCATGTTTTATTTGTAAGTGGTTTTAGTCTTGCAATAAAATTTATTGTGAGATATTTGCTTGAGATAGTGGTGAAGGCTTGATTTCACCACTATTACTGATGAGGCAACTGCCCATCATTAATATTACCTTCTTTTCTTATCGTTATAAAAATTTAGAGATTGTTAGTTTACAATAGTTATAGATTAGCTTTGAATTACTGTCATTAAATTGTACAGTGAACTGATATTCATACTGCTGTCAGAATCAGAAGTAAATATAAGTAATTATTACAAAAATTATTTTAAAAAAAAACTTATATATTATTAAATATAATAAAATCTATCTAATTTTATGGTTTACATTTAGTTTAGAAGAGTTAATTAACACATTTATTCACAGAGCCAAAATATGCAAATTTTAAAATGATATTATTGAGACGCTAAAGTCTTCATAGCCCACAGGCTATTGAGATGCAAAAAAAAATAAGCCAATGAAAAGTATTTAAGGCTGGCGCATTTGGGGGTCATCCATATATTATGTATGCAAAAAGTCGTATTTTCGTAACCCCCTTCCCCTATGCGTATCCACAAATTCACTTTAACCCCCCTCCCTCCGTTTGAATAATTAATTTTAAGCTTGAGTCAAAAGATATTGATTTTAATCTTTGGGGTTGTCCTAGACCAGCGTTTGTCAACCGCTGTTCCGCGGCACACTAGTGTGCCGCGACATGTTTCCTGGTGTGCCGCGGGATTCAAGAGAATTATTTTATTTATATATAGTCAAGTGGTTCCCAAACTTTTTTGAGCCACGGACCCTTTTTATAGTTAAAACTTACCTCGCGGACCCCCAGGTGAAAAAACTACATACATGCATTGTACAAAAATTACAACCCCCAAAAAGCAACATTTTGGTGAAACACTAGAGGATAGAAGAACCAAGAGTAAATTAGTAATTATACATAAGGCTATTAATTCTAATTTAGAAATACAACACAAAGATAACTTAATACAAACCTCAGATAGACATAAAGATAAAAACACCTTTCTTATTCTATATGCAAGAACAAACACATAAAAGTTTTCTTTCTTTCCGTCCGGTATTCGGGCGTGAAATGGGTTGCCTGAAGAAACCAGGAAAGCCAACACTTTATCATCATTTAAAACTCTAGTAAGAATACAGGACTAAACACAAACCATAGAAATACGTAGGACGCAATAATCTTCTGTACAGAAGGAGCGTCTGTAACATATAAGATAAGATAAGATATTTATTGAAATTATAACTTTTGTTTAAAATAAAATTGAAAATAATTAATAACTTTGATTAATGTGATGGGATTTTATGAATGTATTTATGTCCGACTCAATGTTTTTGAGTATCAACCGCAAATCCCCACGAACACCAATTTCTCGTCGGTTTCTATTTTTTTTTTTAAAAGATGAGGTTCATAAGTCATAAGGTTCATAAGACTGAATCTTTGTTATACCAAATAGGAAGACGGGAAAGCAGTCAACAACTTCTGCACAATAACTCATATGTAAGATATAAAACTGGTATCTGATTTTGTAACCAGAATTTTTGGTATCCTAGTTCAAACATTGGTTCAAGTTCTTCATTTCAATAGGCTTCTCCTGTATTAGTATGGATACATCTGTGTTTGGGATATAAGTTTGTCCATGCTCGAAAGGGTTCAACTGCCATTCGGGAATATCCTAGTGAGGTATTCCTTCAAATCTTTGGTTCCGGTCTGCATGAAGAGCTGTTAAGTTTTGATAGTAAGTTACTAGTAAGCCTTTAAATCTTTATCTCTATTTTGCAATTTTTGAAAGATTTTTAATCTGAGAACACTCTCCTGTTTCTAAGTTTTGTTTGTACAGAAAAAGGTTTGCAACAAATGCAGAAATTACACTTTCAGTTTGATAAATTTTAATTGGTAACCTTGTAGTTTCAAATTAGTTTAGTTAAAGTTGGTAAATAAATCAATCATAAGGGATTATCATTTTTTTACAAGTTAATTGTGTCGCAAATCATTGTCTTTGTTTTCCAGAAATTCCAAAACTGAATCAAGGAGAGCATAAAATCGATTTAAATAAGTACTTGTTGAAAATCAACCTACTTCTGTGTTAATAAGTATACGATCATAGTCTTCTTCATTTTCCAAACAATTTTGAGTAAATAATCTCTTATTCAAGGCATTCCTTTTAATTTTTTAACTGCACTTTAATGACATAATCTAGTGATCCATGCAAACTGTCACTATTATTTTTTGCGAATAAATGATGTCAGTGAATGACAAAATGTACTGAAAATTCCTTTGTTACAGGTTGCTTTAACTATGCCAGAAATTTAATTGTATTGCTTTAACTTCTAAAAACCTTTTTAATTCAGAAAAAAAGGTTCACATTTCATATCTGTTTGCAAACTTTTAGCCATACTTCAAATATTCAACGACACTGTTTTGTCGGCATTCCTTCTTCGGCTAAATTTACCTATTTGCTAATCAAGCTATAGTTTAGAGCCCCTGCCATAGAATATATGGACTTCAAAAGGTTTCCATATCTCAAAAAGCCTAAGGCCCCCATATCTGAAATAACCTAGATCTGACCCAGATCTCACTCATTCTCTTATGTGTTGTAACAAACCACTGTTAATCATTATTAATTAAATGGAATGTTACAGTAAAGCACAATTGAAAATAATATTTGATGATAACATACAATAGATTAATATAACTTCCAGACACAAAAAAAAAAAAACACAACCTTGCAACCCTCGTAGATTCAAGTTAAATACTTGTATTTCTCTGACCTACTTATTGGATTTCCGCATTTCTTACGCATCGACCTTTCAATAAACCGAGTATTTTGATTGGTTATAGCCATGGAAATTACCTCAGTTCAACTACCTTTTCCAAGTAAAACAAGATTGTACTCCAGGGCTTGATAGCACCTAAGATCGTATTTACCTAGTTGAAATTCTATTTTATTTATTATTTATTTTAATTTCCATAATAATAAAAATTAATCAAAATTGTATCATTTTATATTAAACTTTGCGCGGACCCCCTGACGTTGTTCAGGGACCCCCAAATCAATTTTAAATTTCCACGGACCCCCTGAAAGGTACCGCGGACCCCTGGGG
Organism: Radix auricularia; assembly: GCA_002072015.1. NCBI lineage: Eukaryota > Metazoa > Mollusca > Gastropoda > Lymnaeidae > Radix > Radix auricularia. Next base: position 66,227 of record MUZC01000674.1, on the reverse strand, counting down.
GTCCGTATGGACCACTTTGGGAACCACTGATATAGTCAATATAGGCACAGAGGTAAATTTGTAAAATATTTTCTAATGGTGGTGTGCCTCGGGATTTTTTTCATGACAAAAGTGTGCCACGGCACAAAAAAGGTTGAAAAACACTGTCCTAGACTGATGTCATGCCCCAAGGGGGGTAAGGGAAAGGGTCATGCATTTGTGACGATGTATGAGGGGGGTGTTAAAGAAATATGATGTCACATGTAAATGCGCAACTTTAAATAAAACTTATACAAAAATATTTGATTGCTTGCAAATTATTTAAGGACGTTTTCAGTGGCAAAAGAAAAAATAAGTAAAAAGAACATAACCTCACTTCTATAAAAGATAGAAAGACAAAACAAGAGTTTTTTAAAAGTTCTTAGCCAGCCCTTTAAAAATATATTTTATTGCCAATATAAAGCCTATTGGACTACATTTAAATTTTCTGTCAAAATCCCTAGTATAAATCAATTAGTCTAAGGGGCCATCAATATATTACCTACGCAAGCAGTGGGTGTTAAAAAATGGAATTTTTGCGTATAGCTGCGCACGGCAGGGTCTCCACTGAATGCGTGCGTACGCACAACAAATTTAATTTGCATAATACTAAGCCTACTAACGTAAACCGCTCGGACTCTAATGGCATTTGTGACTGACTGAGTCAAGACTGATATGCAATAATGTTTTATAATTTAATGCTAACGATATTCTGAATTTTTAAATTCAGGCCAAACGTTCATACATTGCTAAAAAATATATCCCTCTGATTTATATTTACATTTCTTGAAATTAGTAGATATTTCTCTTTTGCCTACTGGTGTCTCAGCCAGTATATAAACATAACGGGATTGCGATTTCACTGCTTAAATCGTTATATTTTAAAGTTTTTGGCCGTCCATGAATGACGTAATGCGATTTTGGCTGATTTTTACCCCCATTTCCCCTTTGTCACAAAACTTAGATCCCCCTCTCCACAAAATGACGTCACACAGCTTTGCTTGCCCCCCCCCCCCCTAAAATTACCCCGTTTCAATTTAAATTTTTGTCATTGAAATATATATTTAGTGTAAGTCTCCACTCTAATATCGTAACACGCGAGAAGCCATTTAAAATGTAACTAAATAAATTGTAGCAATCAAGTGGAACTTTTATTTAAAGTAGAGCATTTTGATATGATTTTTATTTCTTAAACTCCGTTCCCCCTCCTTTTCCTACCTCCTCACTAATACATGACCCTTCCCTGCCTCCACCCCCAGGCCTGTGACATCATGTATGGACAACCCTTTCATGCATTGTTGAAGACAATCAATTTTAAATTTTTTATTATTTCTGTCGTATTTTTCCAATAAATTCAACATGAAAAACACAAAAAACTTTATAGAGGCAGTCGATAAATAATGTCAGACGATTTTTAACTATTTTTATTCCCAACCGACCTTGTCACACTTTGTCACAAAAACTTAGACCCCCCTCTCCAATATGATGTCAAAAAGCTTTGATGCCCCTCCCTACCTAAAATAAAAAAAATTTAATTGAAAATTAGCATATTGCAAATTATTTTGTAAAGTGACTTTGTACATACGCATAGGGGAAGAGGTACGAAAATACGCCTTTTTTTGCGTATGTAATATATGGATGGCCCCTAAATGCGCCAACTTTAAATACTTACTTTTCATTGGTTTATTTGTTTGCGTCTCAATAGCCTGTGGGCTATTAAGACGCTAACATCTTGATTATACTTGATAGCCTGTGGGCTATTAAGACTTTAGGGTCTCAGTCTCAATAGCCACTGCCATAAAATTAGGCAATTCTTTAATTAAATTTAGATTTGATGTCTGAGTTTAGTATTACTAGTTAAGATGAATTAACTCTATCAATGTGTTATATATAATTGTATAAATCCTAACAGATAAATACTAAACTGTTTGTTAGAAGTATTAGACTTGATGATAATTAATTATAGAAAGTACTAAGTAGGCCTCACTAATTATGAATTATGACTAATACTAATATGAATAATAATAATAGAGTAGAGCATTAATACTGTAATAGTAATACATTGTAACATTGTACTACTAATAGTTATTATTACCAATACTACTAATGACTAATGCTACTTATTATACTTATAATATAGGCCTACTTTTACTTTGTGACTTGGTACTAATACTAGCCTAACTAATACTAGTAATACTGGCTACTGGATACTGATAGATGAATGAATTGAATGAGTGAATGTGGTACATGTTACATATTACTATTTAAAGTATTTACTATTTTGCTATTACTATTAATTTTAATTATAATAAAATTTAATAATTAATAATAGGCAAATACTTTATTACTAATATTATTTAAAGATAAACTTAATAATATTATACATAGTAATATTAAAATTAAATTTGATGAATTTTATTTAAAATTTTATTTTTAATATTATTAATAATATGAATAATAATAATAATATTAATATTAATTAATAATTATCGGCATCGGCTACCAAGATTGCCAAGAAATCTAAAATTAACACGGACACTATTTGATGAGTTTGTCAATGTCCTAAAGTCTTCAAGAAAACATTGTTCTTTAGTAGAATCAATTTATTTCACTTAAAACCTGACATCTTATCAATGTGTCAAAGGTGTTTTTTTTAAATTTAACATTCAGTTAAAGTTAAAGTAGCCATGTCGACAAGGAGGCGTCAGCTACTCTTATTATTATTTGTATACAACTTTTCATGGTTTTATTAAAAAATGAGTCAATTTTCGGAGTAGTTTCCCTTGCATTAAAAAAAAAGAAGAAGAAACCCTAACAACTACAATCTTAATTATAGAATACTAAATTCCAGAACAATCAATTATAAAAGTGTTTCCCAAACTTTTTCGTTATCTGTTTATTTCTGTATTTCTGTTTTGTGGGAAAATGCATATACTGCCCTATTACTATTAGTAACATATAAAGACATACACATACATTTAAAAAAGTTTTAAAAAAATTTAAAAAACAAAAACAACTGTTTACACAGACGAGGTGCCGGTGTCACGAAATTAGTCTCCCCCTAAATAAAGTCTCCCCCGGAGAGTGTTTTTTTAAAAAACAAAGTCGCCCCGGGGAGTTAGTTTTAAAATTATTGATTCTCCGTGGGGGGGGCGGTATATGGGGGAGGATTTATTTTGCAAAACCGGCCTTAGAGTTTTGGGGGCCCAATTCAAGGCAGCATACGAGCAGTGGGACCCACGCAAAAATTTGCATTTATACATAATATATTAAAATTAAAATAATAGGAAAAATTAAAAAAAATATCTTGCTTAAATATTACTCTACTAGAGGCAAGTACCCGGCTCCTCACGGGTTTTAAATGAGGTTTTCTGTAGAAGCGTACTATACTGTTTATTTGCATGAAGTAAAAGGGTACATTTATTATCTTAAAGCAGGTCAAATACAATTGCCTATCAGAAAAGCAATTGTATACCAGCAATATCAAGACTCTGGCTCACCAGTTAAGACTGCACCATCGTGGTAGTGTATAATTAACAATTTTCCGAATTCCCATTATTCCAAATAGTAGAATTAAAGATTTTCAATTTTTATATAGCTTATATGAGTAAAAAAACAACACTATAAAATAGAGTTTTTAAAATTTTCTTTGTTAAATTTCGTCGTGAGTGCCTCCTCAACAAATTTTCAAACTTTTATGCTTCTACCGTCACCGAAAATTAGAGTCTGTTTTTGTATCAGAACAAATACATTTGGGCCCCGGCCCCAACGGTAGTGATTTCTTTTTACTCCTCTTACCATTGCGGATATGTATTGCTCAACTTCCCAAAGTATCATGCTTCTACCTAAACGGGAAATAGGAGAATTAGTAATTTTCACTTTTTATATCGCTCATATAAAAAAGAAAACTACATTGGGCCCCGGCCCCCTTAGATAAAATAATTTTAATATGTTTTAACTATATATATATATCATACAATATAAACTAGCGTTGGTTGGTTGTATTTTCTACTTCCACCGTGTTTTACATGAAAATCTTGCGGGCTTTCGCGGCTGCAAAATGCGAAATATCGATATTTCGATATTGTCAACATTCTTGGCAACATTATTTTTCATTGAAAAAATCCTTAGTCACTGAGCTGATCTTGAATCATTCTTTATCGCTTATATGTTTTAATTTTAAATAAGTTTTAATTTCAAAAAGTTTCTTTCTTCGGAAGCCACAAGGCATTTCAAACAATGAAATTGAAGTTTTTAAGTTGTTCGCTCAATGACTCGGCTTAACTTGGAGACTGTTGATCAATAATTTGCTCTGCAACTTATAAAAGTGCACCATAGATGTTGCCTACTGACTTTCACTTTCTACGTGGCTTTCCCATCTTGTTTTACAAAGAGTTTTTACAATAACATTTCGAACATACTTGGAAAATAACGCCAATCGCTTTATTGAAGCAGAAAATAAAGCAGAGATTTGTTAAATTATACGTCATTGCATCAGGGCAAGATTTTGCCATATAACATAGCAGCAAGTTTTAACTGAAAATGGTACAAGGGGTAAAAATCAGTGGCGTAGCTAGGGGGGGGGGCGGAG
>MUZC01000674.1:35511-50173 GCA_002072015.1 Radix auricularia | reverse complement strand
TATTGTAAAATACAATTAAAATGTTTAGAAAGGTTCCATTTCCTTTAAAAATAAATATGCACCAATCTTACCCAATTACACATTATAACTATAAATAATGCAATTTCAACAGCGACTATAAGTTCTTTTCACAGTTTATTTTCCATTGTGTCAATTCATGCGAGTAATCATCCAACTAATGCGCAAGGGCTCATTTCTTCTAAAAATCAAACATAAAGTAAAAACCATCTCTGAAAAAATCTTTGGAGATTGATATTCTCATTAACAGTTTTTTAAGTCACATTCAATGACTTCCCGTTATCTTTTATTCAAGCACCCATGCAGATCGCATCGGCAGAAACTTGTGTTTATAAAATTAACGGAATTTTTCATAATCCAGTGCATACTTTTAACTATATATAAAAGATTACGTGGTAACGTCTTTTCAATATTTAATTTCACTTTTAGCAATCTATGAAATAAATGGTTATTTCACAACTAAAACAAACACACAGTCACACGCACACACAGACGCACATACACACATACACATAAACACACTCGCACACATGCATATTCACACACTCGGATTATAATCAAGATAAAAAGTAACATCAAATAAATTAATATAATAAAAGCTTCATGACGCCACTTAATTGTTTTTTTACGGCGCGCAAAACCACACCCTCTGTTAATCTCAAACCCAAAATCATTATGATTTTACATCTATATTTTCAATTTTAAAAAAGTTAGCAAGAGTTGCGTGGTATAGGGGCTTGACACACACACACTGACTGACGGACGGAAATGCGCCTTAGCGCATTATATAATAGATGTTGCCTACTTGCATGATATACAAAGAGCAATTTTTTTTACTTAACATCAATTGATTGTAAACATATAAGCATTTAGCGTAAAATAAGATCTCAAATTAATATTATTTAGATTCCACAGGACCCCAGACACCATGAAGTAATAAAGCTTCCATATTTACTGATAATAGTTTTTTGTAGCGCAAAAAAAGTAAAATACATTTCTCGGATTGTATGTGTCATTAAGAAAAGAAAAAAAGTAAAAATCTACATGTTTTTGCAGAAGAACAACTTTTCTAAACAATCATCGTATCTTATCTATCTCATCTTATTTTTGTGTTACAGACGCTCTTCCTATACAGAAAATTATTGCGTCTTACGCTTATCACTGGTTTATGTATAGACTTTTATTTTTGCTAGAGTTTTTAACGTTGACAGTGTATTATTTCCTGGTTTGTTCAGGCAACCCATGCCACGTTCGTCTACCAGACGGAAATGTGGATTTGTGTTTGTTCTTGAATATGGAGCAATAAAAATGTTTTTATCTCTAAGTCTGAATGTCGTATTCGAGTGTCGTTGCGTTGTATTTCCAACATTGTCTAACCTATAATCTTTCTCAACCAATTTTTAAAATTATTTTTTATATTTAAATCATATGTTTACCTCTCCGTCAAAGAACCTGCCAGAAATTGCGTGTTCCGAACCTCTTCCAAATAAAGAGTTGAAGTGGACGTGTATGTTGTACAGCGCATAGGGCCCATGAGTGCCAGGGGCACCAAAGAGATACGCCGTGGCATCACTAGAGAAGTGAATGGTCGGATCTTTCCCTATAGGGAGAGTAATGTAATAGTATTAGTAAGACTTAGATTTCCACTTCATGCCAATAGACAGGGCACCACCTTAAGTCCGTACGATTATCTTTTAAAAAAAAAAAATATGATTCGACATTATAGGTCCCAATGTAGAATCTTAAAAGAAAAAAAAAGTTAGTACTAAGGTGTTCGGACGTGGATTGGGTTGCCCGAAGTAACCAGGAAAGCCAACACTCTATCATCATTTAAAACTCTAATAAGAATACACGACAAAACACAAATCATAGATAAACGTAGGACGCGATAGTACAGAAGATTATGTCTGTAACATGTAAGAAAAGATACGTTAGTTTAGGAGAATAGTTACCGTTGTTAAAGAGATGTCCCTCTATCTGACCGGTCGAGTTGTAGTGCAGTCTGGTAGTGTGGTCAACACAGTGACCGACGCCGTGGACGACAGCGAGGTTACGAGGGGACTGTCTACTGCCACCACAGCAAGGCGAGACCTCCGCCCAGTGGGATGGACCTTTGGACAGTCGGGGGAATGTCAACAAAGAAAATACATTAGAAAGTGATATGACGAACATTATATCGGACGGTTAAACACAGATCTGTTTCAAAGTTGATGAAATGATTTTGACTTTTAAAAAACTCTGTGACCAACCGAGACTCTTCCTTTCCAGTGTAATTTTTAACACGTTACCGTAATCTTTGCAGTAACTTTATTCATTTGTTCTCAAGAAAAAGTGATATGAAAGTTGTTGATCGTGGCATATTTAACGCAATATCCATTGGGAAAAATTGCGTGAATATATTTGAAATGTCTGTGTTGTCTTTTCAAGCTTGATCATGCAGCTCCTCTTGAAGCAATCCAAATAGAGGGTCTTTTGCTAACATGTTAAGGAGATCCCAAGAATGTGAACAGGCAAAAAAATTACAGAAAAGGTTTACTGGAATTCCTGGAAAATCTAATCCCCCCCCAAAAAAATAAAATAAAATAAAATAAAAAAAATAAAAAATAAAAAAATAAATCAATTAAATATCAGAACTTTGTCGATTTCTCGCCAAACATAACAACTATTAGGTTGAAACAAACTCGAAATGGTAGCTAATAATATTTAGTACAGAAGGAGAAGGAATTAAAAAAACAACAATTTTTCTTCCGACTCTTGAAATTTAAGCAGCAATTTGTAGACAGCATTGTTTTGTTGAGTTTCAAAATTATTGATTTGAAATGACTTTTAATGTAATATAAAATGATAGTTAAGGGGGTTTTCCCGCTTGGGCGGAATATTTAATGTAAATACATTTTGGGACACTAATTTGGGGCCCCCTCAAGTGATGGCCCGGAGACTTTCAAATTTAGACCCCCTCCCCTTACCCTAGCTACGCCACTTGGACCCCACCCCCCTTTCCGTCCTAGGTGCATGACGTCATTTATGGAAATTTTCCTTCCTAGGTCAAAGTGCTAACGTAAATTAAAAAATATAATAATAATATTTTGAGAACTTTTACAATGCAGTACCATATCAAGCATTTTGACTCACTGAACTTCATATAAATATTATAACACGTGTATTCATTATAAATTAATATAAAGCATTCCATTTAAACCATTCAAATCCTAATTACAAAAGCTACATAAGCTACGCTCATTATCCATAAACATCTTCGATTGTTTATTTGGAAAGTAACTTTTGAAGATTTGTGTTTTAATGCAGTCTTGAAGGTATTGAGATGAATGCTACGGCGGATGTCTTATTACCAAAACCCATTTATCACCGCCAGCAACCCATTAGGCTATAATAAATAACTCATAACGTGTGTCACTGAATGTTTAATTTATACATAGTTCCTGTCTCACCTGTTCCGCTGTAAGGTTTGTAGCTGAAGCCTTCACTTGGTAGGGGACAAAGAAGGGCTCCGTTCGGTGCCATCACGTAATCACCAGACTGGACAGTTCCCAGCATAGGGGTGAAAGCCAGGGTGAAAGGGACCAGAAGACTGGCCACGGTGAAGGTCAACATGCTCTTATCAGCTGTCATGTCTAGAGCTGCAACCTGCACCAAAGAATGAACTGACTTACATTTCCTGATAACGGTAGTACGGTCAAAAATACTGTTTAAAAATAAATACTTGCAATCTAAAATACAACTTTCACTTAACTCAGTGCATAGCAAATTAACGCACGCGACCAGCGCACTTGATTTTGTTAGTTAGGAAACTTTTTACAGCTCAAACGATAAACAAAGTCTTCATTTGATAAACTTTATTCAACTTTTTTATAGCACTAAAACTGCTCTATTCAAAGATCTAAAATGTTGTTTTTAAGTCAAATTAATTTTTTTATACGTTGCACGTTTTTGTGTTTGTTTTACTGCTTTTACTTTATGTATATATGTATATGGCATCTGTTCGTCCTCAAGGGACGATGGCGTTTACTCCTGCTCCTCTGCCCCCTTCTCTTTTTACTGACCCTTCTCTCTTCACTCCTAGATGTGAGGGATGCTTCCGCAACTTGAATGCCCTCACGCACATTTTCCCGCCAGAGGGTGCGCTCATCGGCAATGGTCTCCCAAGTTTTATGGTATATCTGCTAATACTTAACTTGATGTAATAATTAAAAAAAGAAATGAAAGATTACGGACTCGGATCATAATTTTTTAACTTCATTTTTGCAACAAATTAAATTTTAAAAATGAGCACGAGAAATATGGGGATTTAGAGCTTCTCGATTTTATACTTATTACGCCAAATGTTCTGAAATGTAACCACCACATAAATGAGTTATTTTAAGATATAGCTCAAGCAGATACCGGATCTAGCTGTCAGAAAGAATCTAATGCATATTCATTGGTTAATTAATTCAAATACCTCAGAGCTTATCAGTCAATGCGGCCATAAGATAGTTAGTGACAGACGCTTAGGGCCTATGCTTTCAGCCACAGGAAGCAAGCGTAGATCTCGGTCGGTTTCAAGTGATTTAACCTACCCGTCATAAATACAATCCTCACTGCAGCATCTTGTGATTTCTGTAGTCTCTGCTGTTGGTATTTAAAGCTATCCCAACAGAGTACCGATGCAGTTATCTAGTATCGATTGTATTAAATAAACTGCTACGACATTTGCTGCTCTCTTTTTTTTGAAGGGGATATAGCTGACCCCAAGGCACAAAGATGAAAAAAAACCACCTTGACCCCAGATTCAATATGTAAGGTCATTGTGAATTGACTGTTGATAAAAACGCCTAGATCTCTGCCGGTGTTGGTATTACATTCACGAGAAACAAAAATAATAACCTTTTAGATTTTCGGATTTTACTAGCATCTTAAAATCTTTATCATGTATTTCTACTATTTACTTCTTTTATACTGTAAACACAACAGCTTATACATGTATCTTTGAGTTAAATATTTTTTAACGCTCTTTCTCATGGGAAAAATTGCGTTTACACATTAAAATCTGTAAGCTTGATCATGCAACTCCTCTTGAATCATACCGGATAGAGGGTTTGGGTATTTTGCTAACATGTTAAGGAGGTTTCAAATATGTGCAAGGGCCAAAAAATACCGGAAAGGTTAAAAAAAAAATCTGGGTGTGATGTAGCGTGATTGGTTACGACGTCATATTTTGTTTAGTTTCTGAATTTCTGATTTGATATAACTATTAATGTAATCTAGAAAGAATGATTTCACTTGAATAAAAAAATCGAAAATTCTTTTTGGAAATTGTTGTTAGATGCTCATTCGAATTTTTACTCCTTGCTTACAATTTATATGTATCTAATATTTGCGTTGCTCTTAAATTGAATTTTTTTTTGTTAGAATTAAAATGTCAGTATTATTGTACAGAATAATATTTTCAAAACATTTACCGACATCCTACTTTTATATGTATTTTAAAACTTTTTTGTTCACAAAAACAAATTTGATATGCTCATTAGAAAATAAATCGCAGCTACAAATTAACACTGAATAATTGCTGTTCTTATATTTAAGCAAACGCCCTTTAAATTCTTTGTTTAACAACATATTCTAATCTAAGAGCGAAATCCTGTATTTTGTCTTTAAAAACGAGTGAAATAAATGTATTTCAAGATTGGAGAAACTCCTAATCTCGCTGCATTAAAAACCAACATATAAAGACTAACTTACCGTGATAAATGTACAACCTAGGATGAGTTGTTCTATATAAGTCCTGACCATTTTATGTGTTTATGTAACGCTTCTTACATACTGGACCATAAAATTGGTTAGAAAAAAAATCACACACAACAAACGAAAGACTGGTTATAGAGAACAAAAACATGCTTTATCATTGTTCGGTTAACAGCAACATTTTTATATGCACTCATCTAATTTTTTATCCATTAGTTCAAATTAGTTTCTGATCACTAAACTTTATAACTTCATCGCCACCTTCACTTAAAGAACATCCCTGGCCAAACATATTTTTTTAAAACTACGATACAAGTAGAACAACAAACAAAACAAAGCGAGTATGAGGTTTATTCTTTAAAAAAAAAAAAAAAAACAGTTTCAATTTTAGGTTTTGTCAATTTTTCCATTTGTTTTGGATTTTAATTTTTTGTTTTTTTATTTAACTGAATAATTTCACGGTATGTTCGTGCCATCCATGCCAGATTGTAAAGGTACGAATACGTGTTTCGACTTTGGGACTAAGATTAATGGGGTCTGATTCTAGGTATATTCTTAATGTTAAAGATCTACTATTATTTCTTGTAAGGAAGTTAATTAGGCAGTGACGAATTTAAAATGAAAAGTTTCAACAATTTGATTTAATGCAATAAAAAAATATATACAATACAGTAAAAAAGAAACGTATTTGCGATTGTCAACCAACAGGGTCGGCTTTTGGGAATGGGAGGCCCTAGGCGAAGTGAATTGGGTGGCCCTAAATGTAACAGAAAAATAAAAATGGAAAGATTCTTGTGCGAGGCCCCCACTAATGATGAGAGTAACTGGAGGCCCAAGGCGGCTGCCTAGTTTGCCTATGCCTAAAACCGGCCCTGCAACCAAATAGCGTTTTAAATTTTAAGTGTGTAAGAATATTTCTTTAAAAAATAATTAACTCTTGTTTTATTGTTTTCAATTAAAACATTTGTGTATCAATTTTAAGTTGTATATATTCCTAAATTTAACTATGGTGTTATGGGCTTATCGTAGAGGTTTGTTCTTTGCAGGATGCTGGCTTATAAGTTCTAAATATGCTGTACTCTTTATAGTGTCTTACTTCAATAGTAATACTAATAATTTGATAACTAATATAGCGCAGTACCCCATCTAGCATCAGGGCTTACAGCACTTTACATTTAAATAGTACCAAACATATGATTATTAATGCATTCAATGTAAAATATTCGTGTCCTAACTACAACCTATAATGATATTATGATGCACATAAGATACGTTTATCATTTAAAGAAATGTTTGAATGTTTTTTTAGAGTTAGCTTTGAAAATAAAGCACTGTGGTGTATTCTGTGTGGTGTCTGACTGTGGGGGATTCTAGGAGGTCTCCACTGGTAGTAACTAGCGGTAACACCAATAAGAATATCGGATGTAATGTTTTGTTGGCTGAAAGTAAATAAAAAATTAAAGATATATATAAACATTTAAATAAAAATAATCATATACACACATACACGTACACATACACGCACGCACGCACGCACGCACGCACGCANCACGCACACACACACACACACACACACACACATATATATATAAATAAATGTAAAGTCAATGTCTATGTCGTTGAAATATATATTAAGATTTAAAGAAATAGTCAATAACATTCTTGCTTAATAGGCAGCGTTATTTTCAGACTTAAATAGCATTGATTTCCTAATCATTATAATATATAAATAATATAGTAGTTTTTGTACTCATCCACACGACATAGTCATATTAACCTTTTCTAATAACATAGTTACAGTCAAAGGTGCGGCTAGTGACGTCTAGGGCACGCCAAAATTTGTGTCTTCTAATCCCTCTCTGAGCCAAACAATCTTAAAGTTAGAAAACGCCTCCCTTAAAAATATTTACAGATTGCAATGGCCACCAAATGTTTAAGCTACCAAAATGACTCTGAAATAATCATTGCGTGTGTTCTAAATTCTTACATCTCATCTAATGTAATGTCAGTGCATGCCGTCAAGTGTAACGTATTTTGTTCTTGGCCCAAGATTTCACAGTCGAGTTTTTTTTTTTAAATAGAAAAATGTCTCATTCTTCGTGACTCGGCTGCTGATGTCTAACATTCCGGCCAACATTTATCTTATCTTATAGGCTACAGACGCCCTCCGTCTACACAGAAAATTTTTGCATCCTACGCTTATCAATAGTTTGAGTCTAGTCTTGGATTTTTAAAAATAATTGTTTAGATTGTTTTACTTCGATCAGTATATATAACAAAAAAATATATGGTAAGGTTTTATATTTCTTTATTAAGCATTTAAATCTGGAGGCCAGTGTTCTCTTATCGGCTCAGCTACTTAGAAATTTTTGTTTCAAAGAAGAAATATTTACTATACCCAAAAGTGGGCGCTAACGCCCCCCCCTGATGGGCGCTTCAGCGATCCAGAGGAGGCGGTGATGCCTAAAGGTGCTTTATGGGGCGATGAATAACTGTAAGGGGGCGGTGATGCCTAAAGGTGCTTTATGGGGCGATGAATAACTGTAAGGGGGCGGTGATGCCTAAAGGTGCTTTATGGGGTGATGAATAACTGTAAGGGGGCGGTGATGACATAAAAGAAAGAAGAGAAGATTTAGAAAACATCTGATTGATGTATTCCGCTTATGACACTTAATTTTTCTTTCAACATTGTACTTTAGATTGGCGTGGCTCCCGCACCAATCACTTCCATTGAGAATGTGGAATCACGCACTGCTACTGTTTAAATTTTCCCAATAAATGAAGATTTACTTTTAGCATACGTGAAGTTCATTTCAGAAAGGAATAACAAATTTGCCAATAATTAATATTCGCTAAATAAAAGAAAACTGAAACTAAAGGAGAATAACTAATTTATGCAATGGATGAGTTTTTCAGAGAAGATAAAATACCTATCAGTAATATCGAATCAGTGACCACAAATAGCACGAACTCGATGGTTAGGCGGCACAGCAGTTTTCTTGCTTATTTTAAAAAAGGAGTTGCCAAATACACTGTACCATCCATCATCAACAACTATTGCCAAAATATTTCGTGCAATCCTACATAATTCATTACAATATGTAATTTGAGCTTTCACGCACAATCAGAAACAAAAAGTTTGTTTTTACAGCTTTGTATTGAAAACGTAATTTATATACCCAATTGCTTCATATAGAGGTTCGCTGGTTATCAAAGGAGTCTATTAAGATTGGTTTTATAAGCTGTTTAACTCGGTTCTGAAGTTTTTGAAAGATAAAAATGCTTTACGATCCAATATAATTCAATCAAAATGTGACATTGCTTACTTGACTGACATGACATAAAGAATGCAATGAAATCAATCTTTAACTTCAAGGTGATAAACTGATTTAATATGGGGATTTAATTTAAAAAAAACCCGTTAATTCTGCATTTGTGACAAATTTCTTCTGTGAAAATAAAATTTTGGACAAAGGGAATTCAGTCAGTTCTCAAACTTATCAGGAGCAGAAAACAGAGAAGAATACCTACTTTTTTATTGTGAATATTTGGATGATGTCCTTTCAGATTTTAATCAACGATTTTTTAATATTAACATACCTGATTGTATTTGGGATTCTTAGTCAAGTGCTTCTTCTTCTTCTTCGTTCTCAATATTGAGCTCTGCATGCCACGAGTTTTGCGCCAAATGGCCCGTGGTCTCCGACTTCAGCCTGCTGTATTTTCTGGATTTGCTTCCATAGCCTTTGGTCAGCCAAGACCATCTGCAAGGCAGCAGTTGTTTTTTTGGCAGGTGATGCAGCGTTCACATGCCACGGCTAAGGGTTCCACGCATTACCCCGCCGCTTTTCACCCATTTAGAGCTGGGTGGAACTCGGGGACGTCCTAGGCCCCGGGAACAAATTCTTGTCTTCCCATGGATTCGAGCTCGTGACCATCAGATTGCTTGTCGAGTCGAGCGCGCTTGCCACTCGACCACCGCGGCTAAAAGTGCTAAAAGTAGAATCTCCACAGTAAAAAGAAAAATTAATGGAAGTAGCTACAAATGATGAATTGAAATATAGAAGCAGCTACCATATTTTATGGGCTCAAATTTAAAAGTTCTGAAATCGTTCAGTACTGAGTCCTTACTTTCTGTTCAACTTAATCTTCCTCAAAAAAGGGAAGTTACTACGGTTTTTATAACACACTAGATGCCCGTGGCGTAGCATACGCCGCAGATTTGCTCACATATAGTTTTTTAAGAAAGTGGGGAGGGGGGTGAACAGACACAAACTACATCACGATGAAATCAGAACAACGCGAATAAACCTCCGATGCGGGGATAACTACGAAGCATTGTTGATCTGTAAACATGTGCACTGTGGTTAGCCACTTGTCAACCCCACCCTGCACCACCCTCGCTTGCCAACTATAAACTAATTGCCATAACCTGACAAAGGTCATTCGTCAAGCTTATTTCCACTCGTCTGGTGCTTGTTATGGTGTTGCGAAGTCATGATCGAAAAGAAAGTGGGAAATGAACGGGCACAAACAGACACATTTTTTAAAATTGAAAAAGTAATGTCTTAGTTGGTGATTGACCTACGACCTCAGCGTGTTAGGCGAATGTAATAACCACTACACTACGAAATACATGTTATTTTGTTGTTTTGAAACAAAAATATTAATTGACCTCAATGAATTGTTGGTCTCGATGACCTCCACACGCTGTGCACTACCTTTTCTTGCAATCTGATTGGTCGATGGGGTCAGACAGCTTGCTACTTGCTTGGTGTCCGCATGGTTGGACCATGATGAGAATTATATATATATATATAGTTTAATTACCTAAACAGTTGTCAGTTGAAATTTTAAAAATATCAGTGCACTTAGAAATGAATGAGCTTTCAGAAATATATCACGTCAGGGGTACAAGAAAAACAAATACTTTTTAAAAATGCAACATAAATTTTGCAACTTCCCACCCCCACCCCCACATTTAATCCTGCTGAAATACACTGGAAAAAGTATTTCTTACTTATTCCCTTACTATTTCACTATATATGCAAGTAGCACTTTCCCTCATGCAAAGGTAATAGACACAAATGTCAGCCTTTTATTATCTCTTTGGTCCTGTTACTGGAAGTTTTTACCCAAGCAACGGAGCATTGTTAGCATCTTCTCTTTCTGCCTGGCATAAAGGACAGAATATGGTAAGGGCTGAACGGCTTTGCATTAGGCTTACATACTGCTCTTATTAATGTAGTATCTGCTTTCATGATCAGCAGTTGTGTAAGCGTAGATCTAAACTTGAGGTGGAACGAAAACGGGAGGTGAATCGGAATTCATCATTTTTATGAACAGATAAGAGTTGACGCTTGATAATTGAAATATTTACCAAAAGGTGTACCACCATCACTTCTTGCTTGGTCTCCCAACGGGATAACAAGACCAGTGCTCATCTCTTATTTCAACCCAAAAAAACATGTTATGAGTTATAATCATTAACGAAACTCGAAATCTCCACTTTAACGATCCCATACTTTGTTCTTATTTGAACTGATGTGGTGATTGGGTTTCAATTTGCTGAGATCAGAGTTCCCTCTAAAGTTAATTGGTCCGGTTGCAAAGAAAAAATAACACAACTTGTGTGCAGAGTTGCACAGTCTCTAGTTTTGTGCAAAATTGTATTAAATTTACTGCACGGTAATTCTAAACTGTTGTGCGGTGTCGTTCAAATATTTGCAGGTGCGCAGCTTAAATGGAGCATTGATTGATATCATGTTGACTTGGTATTCATCAGACCACTGGCAAAAAACCAGCAAACACTTTATTGTATTGTGCACTCTTCATTCTTCGATTGCTTGAGAGGCCAGACCTTACGGTGCGGGACAACAGTAAATATTACGTGTCATCAGTTCTTCGACAAGTTTTTGCGAAGAGAAAAACTTGTAAAAAAAGTTTCGTCTATTATATAATTCTCCTCATGGTTCAACCATGCCAGACACCGAGCTGTCTTCCTGCCCCACCGACCAATCAGCTTGCAAAAAAAGTAGGGCAGAGGGTGGGGGTCATCGAGACCAACAATTCGTTCAATTGAGGTAAATTAATTTGTTCTTACAGAATTACAGAATAGCATGTATTTCTTAGTGTAATGGTTATTACATTAGCCTAACACGCGGACGGTCGTGGGTTCAAGCCCAGCTAAGACATTACTTTTAAAAAATTTTAAAATTGTTTGTGTTTGTGCCCGTTCATTTCCCACTTTCTTCGCAACACGGCTGTAAGCTTTGTTCCTCGACATTGGCATAATTACTTCCTGCTCTCCGTTGCGCTAAGTGACAGAAAAGTAGTCACACCCTGTCCTCAACAATTAATTTCATAAAATGACTCCCATCACTAAATCATTAGCGGCGTATGCTACGACGCGGGTCGGTTAGTATTAAAGTATTTCAGCTCTATTCCAACACAACAGTATTGGTTGCATTATTGACGTCCGAAGGCAATCAGGGCAAGGGAAGCAAATGCTGAATTAGGCTAATTTTCGTCGAAGCACCGTCACATACATTTTAAAGATTGGTCTCGCAGGAATATTTTTAGTTGCCCTGGATTAATACCCCAGAATAGTAATGCGATATAGCTTTTAAATAAAATACAAAGTAAAGAGTGAATTGTGGTACTTTTTGAAAAGTCCTAATTAATCAACATTTAACATAAAAAATTAATTTATGGGTTATAGGTTAAATGTCTGAAGCGCCCTATGTTTGAACGGCTAGTCGTTATTCTTCACGAGTTACTATAACAATTTTTCGACTTTAAAGATGTAGAGATGTCTATGACGTCATTGAAATTAACATTGTTTACCAGAAAAAAACAAAAACTCGAAGGATCTTTGAGTTTTTTTTTAAGAGTGCAAGTTTTGATTAAGCCACCGGCTTACAGAGGGTAAGAAATTTTCGTAATCGCTATGAAAATTTACATCACAGTTTAAGTAAGTGTCAAAATGTTTAAAATTATCCACTGTTTGGCTTTTAAATTTTTTTTTTAGAAAATAATATCCGCAAATTTTCAAAGTATTATCTGCTTTGGAATTTCAATGACAGTTTCAGTCTCTGATAGCTAGTAAATAATGGGCATCTATTCATAGGCGTCACTAGGGTTGGTGTCACCCAGTGTGGTAGATCATGGTGTCATCTTCTCATGACTAACCCCAGAGCCGCTCTCAAGGTCTTCCATTGTCAAATAATGCGAAAAAATACAGAATTGTACATTTTGGTGTCACTCCTTTTGATGGTATCACCCAGTGTGTCTTCACACTCACCCCACTAGTGACGCCGCCGCACCAATTACTTGTCTTAGTTTGCTTATATGAAAGACTTGGTTTTATCATCAACAAAACAATAAGTTAATTGCTGCTTCGATGAAGGGCGTGACCTTGAGTTCAGAAAGAGAGCGACCTCTAAATTCAAGTGAATCAAACAAGGAAAATCAGCCTACTATCAACATTTAAAACTCAAATAAAAATGCAAGACTATACATTTAAACATGGATACGCACTGGACGCAATTATCTTCTCTATGTAAGGAGTATCTGTAATAGATTAGATAAGCTAATCTAAGAATCTCTATACTTTTCATTCTGTACAGAAAGTTTTTGCTTCTTGCGACTCGTACGATTTGTATCTCGTTACGTCTGATCCCGTCCTTTTTCCAAGCATTACACCAAGAGTTTGTCTGTCTGCTCTGATGGAGTCATTGTTCTGGTGACAAGTTGATCTTGTTGCACTATCCTCTGGTGGAGTCATTGTTCTGGTGACAAGATGATCTTGTTGCACTATCCTCTGGTGGGGTCATTGTTCTAGTGACAAGATGATCTTGTTGCACTATCCTCTGGTGGAGTCATCGTTCTGTTGACATGTTGATTTTGTTGCACTATCCTCTGGTGTAGTCATTGTTCTAGTAACAAGATGATCTTGTTGCACTATCCTCTGGTGGAATCATTGTTTTGGTGACAAGTTGATTTTGTTGCACTATCCTCTGGTGGAGTCATTGTTCTGGTGACAAGTTGATCTTGTTGCATTATCCTCTGGTGTAGTCATTGTTCTGGTTACAAGTTGATTTTGTTGCACTATCCTCTGGTGGAATCATTGTTCTGGTGACAAGTTGATTTTGTTGCACTATCCTCTCGTGGAGTCATTGTTCTGGTGACAAATTGATTTTGTTGCACTATCCTCTGGTGGAGTCATTGTCATTGTGACATGTTGATCTTGTTGCACTATCCTCTGGTGGAGTCATTGTTCTAGTGACAAGTTGATCTTGTTGCACTATCCTCTGGTGGAATCATTGTTCTGGTGACAAGTTGATCTTGTTGCACTATCCTCTGGTGGAGTCATTGTTCTGGTGACAAGATGATCTTGTTGCACTATCCTCTGGTGGAGTCATTGTTCTAGTGACATGTTGATCTTGTTGCACTATCCTCTGGTGGAGTCATTGTTTTGGTGACAAGTTGATTTTGTTGCACTATCCTCTGGTGGAGTCATTGTTCTGGTGACAAGTTGATCTTGTTGGACTATCCTCTGGTGTAGTCATTGTTCTGGTGACAAGTTGATCTTGTTGCGCTATCCTCTGGTGGAGTCATTGTTCTGGTGACAAGATGATCTTGTTGCACTATCCTCTGGTGGATTCATTGTTTTGGTGACAAGTTGATTTTGTTGCACTATCCTCTGGTGGAGTCATCGTTCTGGTGACAAGTTGATCTTGTTGCACTATCCTCTGGTGGAGTCATTGTTCTGGTGACATGTTGATCTTGTTGCACTATCCTCTGGTGGAGTCATCGTTCAGGTGACAAGTTGATCTTGTTGCACTATCCTCTGGTGGAATCATTGTTCTGGTGACAAGTTGATTTTGTTGCACTATCCTCT
>MUZC01000674.1:10889-35432 GCA_002072015.1 Radix auricularia | reverse complement strand
GTTGATCTTGTTGCACTATCCTCTGGTGGAGTTATTGTTCTGGTGACAAGTTGATCTTGTTGCACTATCCTCTGGTGGAGTCATTGTTCTGGTGACAAGATGATCTTGTTGCACTATCCTCTTTTGGATTCATTGTTCTAGTGACAAGATGATCTTATTGCACTATCCTCTGGTGGAGACATTGTTCTGGTGACAAGATGATCTTGTTGCACTATCCTCTGGTGGAGTTATTGTTGTTCTGGTGACAAGATGATCTTGTTGCACTATCCTCTGGTGGAGTTATTGTTCTGGTGACAAGATGATCTTGTTGCACTATCCTCTTTTGGAGTCATTGTTCTAGTGACAAGTTGATCTTGTTGCACTATCCTCTGGTGGAGTCATTGTTCTGGTGACAAGTTGATCTTGTTGCACTATCCTCTGGTGGAATCATTGTTATGCTGACAAGATGATCTTGTTGCTCCATCGTCATAAACTAAAACACGTATTTTAGTGGCACTGTAATTAGGCTGCACCCTAAATCTATAACAATTATAAATTATTTAAAAAAAACAACAACCTGAAAATTAAACTATTGGTGGTATACGATTTGAAGAGAGAAAGGGTTTCATTTTCTGAGCCCAAAGTGCCTTCTATATATTTGTTTAACCAACTCCAGTTCTGCCCTTTCAGAATCTTTCTACTCTTTTCAAAAAGTTCTACTTTTTTGGAGCCTTTCAACCGTTGTGACAACACTTTACTGTTAAGGAACCGTTTCACACTCAAAAGACAATTCTACACTTTAATAATTTTTTTGGAGACCTTTCTAAGCGTTTGAGAGATTTTTTTTCAACTGTATCGTTGTGTCCTTTAGGATTACATATTTCTATTTTTAGCATGGTATATCTTGAATTGTTTGTTTGGGGGGGGGGGGGTTATTTTACTACCAAGCCTTGATATTTGAAAAAAGGGGAGGCTTTGATGAAAGTAGAAGGCTCTTGCGTTTGCAAATCCGGTCTCTTAATTTATGTTTGGGCTTCCAAATGTTTTATCTTTGCTTTATGCTCCATTATATGTTTATAAGGCAGGATTCTAGATAGTTGTACTTTTAAGACAAGATGTGCATGTTTATCTTGGACCTAACACATCATTAATAAAAAAAAATCACACATTAAATACAAGAAACACAAATTATTTTGTTGTTCTGCTTTAACCCCCATTGAGTTGCTGGTTCCATGTTCAATAACTGTAAATTAATTGATCTTCATTCACTACCTCTTAGTGCTCTAATCCAGCGCCAAATTGTTAATTGAGTTATCTCCCTCCAGTAATTGATCTCCCCTGTTCACATCAATCTGTTAATTGTTTTCTTTACCCCCCACCACCCACCCTCCACATGCAATACTCTGAATTTCTTTTTGTTTTTAAACCAGCAGGCAATACACTGTAAGCATTTTAGCACCAGATGAACTTGCTTGGTTGAATAAAAAGACTACAATTACAGCGTTGTTGTGAAATTATTTAATCTATTTAAGTGTTACCCGTCTATAATTTACTTAGAGGTCGGGAAAATGACTGTAAAAGACTGTTTTGTTTGACGCACAACGCTGACAGCACACAAGAATGTCACTAAACATGACGTCACCACATCACGTCCACGGTTAGTGTCACCACATCACGTCCACAGTTAGTGTCACCACATCACGTCCATGGTTAGTGTCACCACATCACGTCTACAATGTGTGAAACCACATTGGTGTTAAATGATTCCAAACACAGCACATCAAAATTGATTCAATGTTACAATGTTTCCAGGGTTTGCGATTTTTTAGGTGGGGTGGAAGTGTTGTGTTAAGGCTACATGTCTATGGCATTGACGGAAAGGTCTACACTAGCAATCATAGCATCGCAAAATTGAAGTGTGGATTTCGGTCCGGAAGATCAACAATAGACATGATCTTCTCTTTGCGCCAGCTGCAGGAGAAATGCCGGGAGCAACATATGCAACATATCGCGTTCATCGACCTAACTAAAGCTTTCGATCTTGTCAGCAGAAGCGGCCTTTTCCAGATCTTAGTAAAAATAGGCTGCCCTGCACATCTGCTTAAATTATCAAGCCATTCCACAATGACATGCAGGGTACCGTGTTCTATAACGGTGCCACATCTGAAGCTTTCCCAGCTCTATTCACGATATTCTTTTCCATCTTACTCTAGTATGCCTTCAACAGCGAGGGGATACACATACACACCAGAGCTGATGAGACTTAGAGCAAAGTAAAAAATAAGGAAGATTTTACTGCGCGAGCTATTATTTTCAGACGATGCCGCCTTAATATCTCACACAGCAGACCGACTGCTGGACCTTGTATCCAGCTTCTCCGCCGCCTGCAAAAAGTTTAGCCTGACCATTAGTCTAAAGAAAACCATCATTATGGCACAGGATGCTGCCTACCTCCCGACTATCAAGATAGACGACTGAAACCTGGATGTTGTTGACAGTTTTACATATCTGGGATCGAACATCAAACCCTCTCACTGGAAGATGAGATAAGCGGTAGGGTAGAGAAGGCAGCAAATGTTATAGCTAGACTGTACAAAAGAGTCTGGTCCAATGCCAAACTCACAGCAAGAACTAAGCTGCAGTTATACCAGGCCTGCGTACAGAGCCCGCTCCTCTATCGATGTAGGTCATGGACCACCTATACCAGGCATGAAAGAAGGCTCAATAGCTTCCACCTCAGACGCCTGCGCTGCATCCTTGATACCCGTGCCATACTAAGCCAAAGACGCCTCCGTTGGCTTGGACACGTCAAGAGAATGGAAACTGGTTGCATACCCAAGGATGTGCTAAACAGTTGGCCAGCGACATGGAAAAGGTCGGTTAGTCAGCCATGTCTCAGATATTCGGACATATGCATGAGAGACATGAAAATAGTCAACATTGACGTACAAAACTGGGAAAACCTGGCGAAGGAAAGGACCACGTAGTGGGCAATAGTGAAAGAAGGATCACTAAGAGCAGAGCAGCAAATTAGGGGAGAAACAATTGGAAAAAGAGCGAGGAGAAAGGCCAGACAACAATGCCCCACTGCATACGTGTGTGTAACATACAGAAGAGACTGCCACTCAAAGATTGGTCTCATCAGCTACACCAAGAGCTGCAATAATAAAGATAAATCTATCGTCTTTCGTAGACGGACAGATGCCATACAATTCTTGACGTCTGGTTACTTGCATTCTGAAAAAAAACTTTGGATCGATTTTAACCCACTTCCACGCATCATATCGAGCTGAAATTTTGCAGGCAGACTCGTGGCAACAATAAAAACGATGCATTTAAATTTCACATTGATCGCATATACTTTAAGTAAATTAATGAATTTTTAGATTATGTCTATATATCTCTATGTATCTTGTAAATCCGTATGCTAGTCTGCCGCGCAGTGCTTATTATATTCAACGCGCGGTGCTTATTATATTGAACATACTTGTAAAATATTTTCCCGATCTGTAAATGTTTATGATAATGGTAGTCTGTCGCGCAGTGCGTATTATATCGAACCTTTGAACACAATTAATAATTTTAGTCATGTTTCAAATATAAAGGATTTATTGTCAAAAACGTTGGTTTTTACTGGTTTAAAAATGTAACTTATAATATTCTCATCTTGAACTTTCCACTCATGCCAACACTCCCGTTTATCATTATCTACAGCATATACCATCATTCAAGTCTAATATCATTGCTCAAACACACGCTGTTAAAAACTGCTTTATAGTCGTACTAAATCCATTAAATAAATCACAATATCACAATGGCAAGGTGAACAATTATAATTGACCTATTTGAAATCCAAAAGAATTCTAATACTATCTTTTAGTACTACCTTGAAACTGAATATTCTTTTTTTTTGTTATTGTTGTTGCTGCTATTATTATTTTGTTTTCCATTCATAGATTGACCCTGATGCTGGTAAGGGCCACTGCCGACAGAAAGCTCCTTACTATTGACAAAAAATCCCTCTCACCGTTTCCCAACTTCCTCAATACCTCATAGTTCGCGCCTACACGAACTTTAACGAGCGTTCGATAGCCATCGGAATTCCGTGAACAGCATTCAATCTCACTAACCCGATCTCATGACAGAGTATGACTTTTGGTACCATTAGACTTGGTCGATCAAAAGCCTGAAAAGAGTAATCAACACCCACTTTCCTCTAAAGTGATTTATCCTACAACCCCCTCCCCACCCCCCGTACTTAAACAAACGTCGCTACTTTAATTCGGAAACACTGAAAACATAAAACAAGAAGAAAAAAAAAACTATTCAAGAAATAAGGGACGACTGTTGTGTTAAATAATAGAGTGTTTCTAATTTATTGAACTTGATTATTATTTTTTTTTTGTATCAATTAAATATTACAGATATTGGTGTCACTAAGTTTCATTAATACTATAGATAAATTTTACTTTACAAATCTGGCTTTAAGCTCAAAATTAAAAAAATCACAAGTTACTTGACCGTTATAATCAGGTTCCAATCACCACGTTGTGAACCTTTCCATATCGTAACTTCCACAGTGGCGAGAGATTACCGAAGCACACGCACACAATTGCAGCTAATTAACACTAGCAATAAATGTCAATTTCGGCTCCTCGATTATTACCGTTATCAAAGTGACGTCACTGTTTGTGTTTACCGTGTCGGCGCTTGTGGCCAGCCCTTTTACGAGCTTCCTCTGGCGCGAAGCAGACGAGTCTCAAATTATTTTTGCACAGCCCAACTAATTTGGCTCTGACCACTCATGGTGGTGGGATGGAGGGGGGTGGGGGANATATATTAGGGCTGTTATCGATTAATTTAAATTTAATCATTACTTTTGAAAAATTACTGAATAATTAATCGTTATTTTTGATTAAAGCTAATAAAAAAGATGTATGACGTCATTAAACTGAACATTTCATAAAATGCCCATAATTATAGTATTTAATTAAAAAATAATATTCTTAGAAGATATATTGAAATATAAGTAGTTCAATTTAATGTCAATGAATTTTAATTGTGTCATTGTTAATTAAGTAAAAACAATGTTTATTTTTTAAAAAAAATTTCCTCATAAAAACTGCTTATTTTAAAGCTTACTTTTTAAAAATCTTTTTTTTTTTAATGGAGAAGTTTGTACTTACAAAAGACTAATTTGAATTATTAATAACTAATTTTTTATTAGTAAATCGAAAAAAATATTTTAAAAAATTGTAATCACTATTTTATAGATTAAAATAATTTTAATCGAAAAACGTTTTACCGATTCGTCGAGAAATTAATCGTTAATTTCCTCAGCCCTAATTGTATAGGAATATATTGCATTTTTAAGAAAGGATTTTTTCCCCAGGCCATGACATCTTCAATCAATCGGTGATAACAGCCTAGATTCTAGATCATTGTCATACGCTATGAAAAAATGGAACCTTGATACTCGCTCTATAGTCAATAGAAAATTGAAAGAAATTTACTTATGACTGTTTCACTGAAGACGCAAAATTATTTTAGTCCCAAAATTCAATGGTTTCACAAAAGTTATGTTAACATCTAAGGACAGCTATTTAACGTACAAATGATCCATGGTTTTTATCATGTTCCCGGATACCATGATCGTTAACCGACGTCCTCCATCAACGACTGTCCTATTTTGGCCTTACTGCAAACTACGCGCAAATGAGTTTCAGCCGACGTGCAAATGAGTTTTAGTCTACTTACAAGTGAGTTTTATTATGCGTACAAGTGAGTTTAAATCTACATACAAGTGAATATTAATCTACATACAAGTGATTTCTAGCCTACGTACAAATGAGTATTAATCTACGTACAAGTGAGTTCTAGCCTACGTAGTAATGAGTTTTAACCAACGTGCAAGTGAGTTTTAGCCTACGTACTAATGAGTTTTAACATACGTCATGTGAGTTTTAACCTACGAATAAATATGTTTTAACCTAATTACAGCAAAATAAGAGATACATAGTCAGGGCTTACTAATAATTTTCATTTATTTACAGATAACGCAGGGAATAATTATTCATACTATTTTTTTTTTCGAAATATTTTTTCAAAATATCCTATTCCAATCTATTATGACTGAAGATCTGTGGTAGGGCTAAGAATTGAATTGACTACTGGCGCGAATTTATTACCTCAAGATTTATAAAAAAAAAAGAAAATTTCCATAAATAAAAATGATTTTGCTAATTTTACACAAGCCTGATAGAATTCGATAAAGTCGGGAAGGGATTTAAAAATCACGAAAACAAAAATTTTAATTAATCGAGGTGAAAGAGGCTTTTATGCGATTTTAAGACTTTAATGCCCCGCAACACGTATTTTAAAGTGGATTAATCCACTATCTGACCGTCTATTTCTTAAATCATAAGCAACGTTGATATTGACTGGACAACAACAAATTATACAGGTCTTAAAAGTCATAACACATGCTACCTTTTTTTTTTTACCGCCCCTCCTTCCCACCAATCTCACCAAAAGCCTGGAGCCCAGCATTTCTTTGCGTCGGTCATAGAGTTGTGAACCAGTGATCGAACAGCGAGACTGTGCCGCGGTAATGACGAGCAGCTTTGGGAGAATATTTTCCACTAAATCTAAGTACCGTTAAACCTGGTTTTAAATAATAGACATAGCAGTAAGGTAAGTACAGTCACAGTCGTAATCGAACTTGAATAGAATATTTAAATGATAAATTAGATTGTGTAGATGTTAATTGTTAATCATTGATAGATGGATGAAGAGTTAAGTAATATTTAAATGATAAATTAGATTGTGTAGATGTTAATTGTTAATCATTGATAGATGGATGAAGAGTTAAGTAATATTTAAATGATAATTTAGATATTTACTCTTCTTTAATGCTTTTTTGTTTTAAGGAAAGTCTTAATACTACTGGTCTTAATTAAGTTACAACCAGAAAAGAAAAATTAACAACACTTTTAATGATTTTCGACGACCAACCTTAAAATTTAAGTTTCATTTATGTCGGAATATCTTTTTTATTAAAACAGCAAATACATTTAGCATGAGAATGAGATAGAACGTAATTTATCTTATTTCCATATCCCATCACATCTTCTAATCGCTGAGTGATCATGAACTTTACTAGAGCCAAATCATACTCAAAAATATAATATCATAAAAACAAATGATTTTAAAATTTCAAGCACTGTGTTTCTATGAACATTCTTTGATTAATAAAAAAAAAAAAAAATACAACTTAACTTTTAATATTTTTTAAATTTACGAACTGTTTGTGAAGCAACTGAGTGGAGCCAATAAAGGGAAGGAATCTATTAAACGTTTCAGAAGTTTTAGAAATTCTAAACACAATTAAGTAATTTTCTTCACGCTGGGGTGCGGTGTTAAGATCACTTGAACGACGAATTTCTTGGGAAAAAAAATAATTGTTTGCGCTTCTTTATTGTTCAACATTTTAAAAGTTTTATTATTGAATTTTATATTCAATGTAAATGTATAGTGTAATTAATGAATGCTAAAACCCGAATTTATTTAATTGGTAATTATTTACAGCTACTGTAAATATCCATCATCCAATATAACCGCTTCGCCAACCCTTTGGAAAATATCCCGGTACTGGCACCGCAGAGTGTGCATCAAACGACTGTCAGAACAAACGTCATGACTCCTTGTGGCACTGTACCGAGGTTGCTGAACGCCAAGTTCAACTATGATGACGACAATTTCACGATTTCCGTGACGTACGAATGTTTGACTGGCTTCTACATGTCGGGATCATCCAGGATCGAATGTGACGAAAGTACTGGAAAATGGGACGCGACCCCTACCTGTCACATCATCAACAAGGACACCCATCTGTTTACCACTGTCAGTAGGTATATTATTAGCACTCATCCTCATATTTATTTAAGGCTATGCCGTTTTGCTTGGTTTTTAACTAAAGGAACTCGTTGTTAATCTCTCTTTCCATGACCGAGTTTGCTCATGACTGGGAAGTACATGATACCCGGGTACTCGGCTCATACATAATATGAAACTCATATTTTAACAGAGGTGTCATTAGCGTTGATGTCACCCAGTTCAGTAGCTCATTGTGTAACCCTCCCCCCTCACAACTGACCTCATATACCTCCTCGGAGTATACCAGTGCCAAATAACCAGAACATACAGAATTTTAAAGTTTGGCATCACCCCTTGAGTCGGGTGCCGTCCACACCCTCCGCGTCCCTCTAGAGACGCCTCTGTATTTTAATATCCCATTTGGTCTCGGGATATAAAGAGATTGAGATAAAGTAACTTCTAAATTCTAAATGAATGTTTGTTACCTATTTGACGAGCTGGTTGTATAAACCCTTGAATCACGCAGAACCCAGTTCAACACAGGCGACATAATTTTACCTCGACATTAGCAAAAACTTTAGTGAAGGGAAGCTTTTATGGGAAAAATAAAACAACCCACTCCCCCAATTAAAAAAAAAACTTAATGGAAGACAGAAAAACTATATTCTATAAGACTTGTCCACACATAAAACTTGGCCTTGTCACAACGTTCAAAATCTTTATACATAGCTAAAAATAAATTATGATTTCGTCAAATAAAATAGTGTATGACGCAGTTACGACGCAATTTCCCTTTCTCAAATTCGGATGAAAACGTTGGGCGGATGCTTATGAGGTTTTACACATGCAGTTCACTCATTCTCTCACTTATAGATCTGTCTTTAGCCTTCTTAAGTTATAACTTCTTTAATTTTTATACCCAACACCTCAAAAGCGCCCACCCAACATTTTAATACCACGGGATGTGGTCACGGGGTGAACTCCGGTGTCAAGTGGATGTCAGCAATAGCAGACGGATACAGATGGTATATAGATATAAACTAAAAATTATTTAGTTTAATTAAGGTATATTCGATCGATCTGAAATTTTGATACAATGCAATGTCATCTAAGATCTATTTGTGGTAAATTATTTGAGATCTCTGGAAAGCTCAGAAGTGGTTTAATTTTAGTTTGGAAAATTTGAAATTTTGAGGACAGGAACGAAAACAATAACAGAAGGATACGGATGAAGAGATAAAATAGTAAACTGAAATGTGTTATTTTAAATATGGGTACATTTGATTGATATGAAATATTAATACAATGTATTGTCATCCAAGGGGCTGTCCATAAATTACGTCAACAAAATAGGTGGGGGAGGGTTCTGAAAACTTTTTAGAATTGTTGACAAGGGGAGGGGAGATCAAGAAAAGTTGACGTCAACAATGGTGCTTTAAAAAATTAATTTAATTACTTAACAATGGAACATTAGGCAGCCTTTGTAGTCCTGTGTTACACACTCCCCCAACCTTCAGTATTTTAATCTTAGTCGAGAACTGTCTGGACTAATTTTGCCACATGAACATTTTGGAAGCCACCCCAATCCCACAAGGTCGAACAATTGATGAAGAGTTCAAAAAATAAAACTTTATATGTGCTGGCGAAACTTTTTCAGAAATATGGAAGCAAGTAATCGTAGATAATTTTCCAATAGCGGCATAATATATTGTGCTAAGAAAAGTCTGAGCTTGAAGTTGAAAATGTAATGATCAAAGATCAAATTAGGTGCCCTAAACATGGTAGGACAAAGTACTTTCTACAAATTGTCAAATTTTCTGATTTAACTTGTTGCCAACCGATAAGAAGCTCGCATATTAATATTATTGGTGATCGATTTACCCCCCCCCCCCCCACCAATTCCAATCTGCCAAACTAATGAGCACCTAAAAGTACCAGAAGTATCTGATATAAACTCACATAGATTTCCATCTCTTTTCTTCAATCAGTCTGTGAAATTTGAAAACATTCTACCTCGATCAGCAAAAGTATTCAAAATTCTTCCATATGATATATATTTCTATTTTTTCAGTAGCTAATGTTTGAACAGATCTGTAAAATCTGTCACCTTTTTGTTGCTTCGCAAGCCATATTAAAGAAGCACGGTCAACAGCACTTACACTATAGCTAGGGCCCAGTCAAATACTATATGCACTTCATCAGCAAAACATTTGTCCAATGCGAGTGGCAGCCAAAAAGCAGAGAGAGAGAGCTCATGGCAATTGTTGCTTATGGAGAGATGTTCAGTGCAGAATGGCTAGATGAATAAAATGTTGACTTATCTGGTGTTAACTTCCACAAGAAACTATTCAACCAATGCCAATATTAACAATTAAGGAACATTTAAATTCTCCATGGGAAGATGTAGGGGGTAGGATATAGTTTATAATTTAATATATACATCAAAAGTGCATTTAAATGAAACCGTTTAATCTCGTTTCTGCTTGAAGTTAAAGTTAAAATAAGTCGGTGTAAATATTTAAATTGTCTTTAAAATTTTAAATGTTAATTTTATATTAATTTGAAATATGTTCATAATTTCAAGATGTAATGTGTAAACATATTTGTGAGCCGTATAAATTTTAGCCTCTTGACTGTTTATAGTAAGCCTTTGTAGTTATTAATTGGAAATATGTTCTTAAGTTAAACGCTTATTAAACTTTTTCTTTCTAAACATTTTTCTTTTATTCACTTTTTTTTTGTAGTAGTAAACTAAAACTAATCTCTTTAAAATATTTTTTTCCTTAATTTTATGTGAAAAATTTTTCGGGTGGGGNTATTCGGGGGGGGGGGTCTCTAGAAGTTTGACAAGTTGTTGACAGGGGGAGGTAAAAATTGCCAAAAATTTGTTGACGTTATTTATCTACAGCCCACAAGATCTAGATTCTATATGTGTTCAATTTTGAGATCTCTTGGACCTTTAGAAGTGGTTTAATTTTACGTTGAGAAATTTGAAATTTTCCTGACAGAAACGAAAGCAAGTAAATAAAAACGTGGTAAAAATAGAATTGTTTCCGTGCTGAAAATAAAAGGGGCATACAAAATAGATGAACTTTCAAGTTGAAAACATAAAAAAAATATACACTGTTCTTGAACTTGAACATCATAAACTTCGCTAGGGAATTTTGGATACAATTTAAAAAAAAAATAACGTTTAATTTTTATAGTCGACAAATTTTTTTTTCTCTGATTCAATCCACTATTGTAGATGTGGTTGGGACAATAGTATACGTGAAATTTCTGAGAAATTATGCGTAGGAAAATACAAGTTATAAAAGGTACATAGTGTCATGTAAAACTGTGATAAGTGTACACGTGATGTTTTAAGTGTGTGTGTGCCTGCCTACGTGTGTGTATTTTTGTGTTTGTATGCACCTCTATCACTTGCAAATAATATAAAATACGTATTCCCTTTTGTCTGTTTCCATGGCAACGCAGATCTGACAACAGAAGAATGGTGGTACTACCTCCTGGCGGGACTTCTGGGGCTGATTGCTTTAACCTTGATAATAGCCGCCTTGTGCCACTGTTGTTGGTGAGTACTGAATAGATCTCATGCCTTGTGCCACTGTTGTTGGTGAGTACTCAATAGATCTCACGCCTTGTGCCACTGTTGTTGGTGAGTACTCAATAGATCTCACGCCTTGTGCCACTGTTGTTGGTGAGTACTCGATAGATCTCACGCCGTGTGCCACTGTTGTTGGTGAGTACTCGATAGATCTCACGCCTTGTGCCACTGTTGTTGGTGAGTACTCAATAGATCTCACGCCGTGTGCCACTGTTGTTGGTAGTACTCAATAGATCTCACGCCGTGTGCCACTGTTGTTGGTAGTACTCAATAGATCTCACGCCGTGTGCCATTGTTGTTAGTACCTAACACTTGTTAGGAGGCTGGATAATGGGTGGAACCCCCATAGCCGTGACTTGTTAACGCTGCATCACTTGCCAACAGACCATCCGTCATGGTCTGTGGACGCAATTATCTTCCTTATTTCATGGGGTCATCTTTACATATGCGCATTATCTATTTTCATGCATTCAAATGTTAATAGACTATTTTGTTTCTATTTTTTCGTTGTGTAATCTGTTAATTGATGAAAGGACTCATCGACGGAAAAGGTTAAATATCTGCAAAATTCTTTATATTTATCCTCCTCTTCCCCCACTCAATCAATGTCCCTTTAATATAGTCTTATGCTTAATAGGTTAATAACATTTTAACTATTTGGTCGTAATGGAAATAAACAAGAAATAAAAACTCGAATGAGTATTATGCGCACTTTCTAACAAAGAATTTCCGATTTTTTTAATTAAATGAAAATCATTCACAAGGGTCACACAACAAATGTGTCAATATAATGCGCACCGTGCAACAGTCAAATATAAGTATTCACAAAGCGGGAACTAACTTTCTAGATTACATTAACTAAACAAAACATATCGATCTCCTATCTACAAATTGATGCCAAAATTACGGGAATCGAACGAAAAGAGATTTTTCATAATTTCCTTCTCCAATATTGCTATAGATAAATATTATTAGCTAACATTTGGCGTTTGTTTCGACTCGATAGCTGTTTTGGTTGGCAAGAAACTAACAAAATGCTGATATTTTTTCGTTTTCCCCCCAGAAAATCCAGTAATTTTGTCCAAATTTTCAGTATATTTATTTTGGCCCGTGCACATCCTTCAGAGTTCCTTAAAAGACCCGAACCCTCTCCTCTATCTGGTATGGTTCAGGAGGAGTTGCTGTTCAAAGCTCAGACAGGCCAGATATTTCAAATATATAAACGCACTTTGTCCCAAGTGAAAATGGGTTAAAATTTATTACAAATTTAGTCTGAAAATAATAATAATTTATTGATTTTAAAGAACATAAAATAATCCCTTCTTCCTAACTTTGAACATTGAATACACCAAAAAGACATACATTTCAGTCAGCCTCATATTGACCTATTACATCTTAAGTATTTAAAATGAATTCACAAAAACAATTATAAAAAACGCATAAATTATATAAATCAACACACTTGTATTCATGATATAATAAAGGAGTGACGCGTAGAATCTTCCAAATTATTGCTTTCCGGCCTTCAATTTTTCCTTCCCCCAGCCCCAAGTTGTTTTGTTGTTCTCTGTAACTCCTTTAACTCAACTTCAGGTGCCCTACTCACCTAGTGTCGGTGTATCCGTATAACTCCAACTCATCGAAAGAAGTCACAAGGCCACGCCCATGGTGCCCATGCTGTCGTCAGAGAAAGATTATGTTGACACTCGAGTCACGTGACCTAAAGGATAGCGTTTTACCGGTAAGCGATTTCTTTCTTTGCGACTAAATATCCTTTACCCAAATAACAAGCGTGATTGTTTGAAGAAAGTAATTAAATGGTAATATTTTTTGCACGCATGTTTTTCTTGAATTATAACATGTTTTTGTAAATTATCACCATTAAAATTTTGATTGCGCTATTGTCTGTCTTTCTGTGTCGTCAATTTGATCTTAAACTTTGCCTACATCAATGTGTTTGTATATGTAATTGTCTCTTTAAGTAATATATCTCCGTATTTTGCTTTTTATCCACTCTATCTCTAATTTTGTAGATACGCCAATCTCTCAATCCACATTTTCTCAATCCATTTATTTCAATCTCTACCTATCAGTGTTTAACGCCCCTCTCCACACTCCCCTTTTTTTCTAACGGCGTGAAATTCTGTCCCGTGTTCCAGGTGCCGGACAATGTTTTCTGTCGCGACACACACAACAAGCGGGGCGGGGGCGTGCACTATGGTACACACGGCCTCGCGTCGTCTGGACACACAGAAAAGCGCGAGCAAACTGGAAGACGGGCGTATAATCCCGCCACCCAGGGGCGTATCTCAGAGGTATCACAAGATCAACATTTTCTAAATTACAGCATCAGTTAACTTTCCTTAGGATAAAAGATCAAATTCATCCCTATTATTTAAATCAAACAGATGAAGTGAGCATTAAATAATACAAGCAACTTCTTTTTTTTTTCACTTTCCGTTCTGTTCTTCCACAATAAAACCCAAATTACGCTGTATGCTTAAAAAGCACTTTGCTTTCAAATTTATATCTTTTTCAATGAATTCTCAAATTTGTGGTAATGTTTTTGAATCGATGGACTGTCTCGCTTTGTTTTCAAGTTGTTAAAAAAATATTTAAAAAATTGTATTTTTCGTCTATTTATCTATTGACTTAATTGTGATAACAAACTTAACCTTACATCACGGCACCGCGAGTCAGAGTGGGAAAAGAGTGGAAAAGTGTAAATATAAATGGGGGGATGGGCATGTGATATGGATGGGTAACGAGGAGGGGCGTGGTGGTTAAAATGGAATTGTGAATGTTTAATGAGGAGCGGGGAGGTAATGATAATGTTGAAGGTAATTACAATGTTAAGGGTAATGATGTTGTAGAGGTTAATGATAATGTTTGAAGATGATGAGAACAAAGGGCGTAATCCTGCTGCAGATGGTAACGGGAATTTCGAAGGTTTAAAAGAATGATGTGAAAAAAAATTACGAAAATGATAAGGTTATTGAAATGAGAATGGTAAAATGTTGATCTGAAATCTGGAATTAGACGTGGACATAGGCAAACACTTGGCTTGAATCATCTTTGCTAAAGTACATGTAGTAATTAGAAGTTTGCTAATGATTTTCACTTGTAAACTCGTTATTAAAATGAAATGTAATCAACAACCAACCAAAGTTTAGTTGCTAACTTAGTGTCATTACTTTCCTACAGATACACTCTAAGAATAACACAGTCTCAGACGGCATGACGTCAGTCGAGAGCCAGCGCGAGGTCCAGGTGTTGGCCAACATCCGACCCGCCAAAGACCCCGGCAAAGTGTGGATGCCCCACAAGCACAATGTCCGAAATATCAACACAAGTACGAAGTAAAAGAAAAAAACATGGCGCACAATTTTTCTGGCATAAGCCTTGGAGAAATATCAGTTTCCTAAACTTCTACAAAAATTCATAAGATTGAAACATTCAAATCTGTGGAAGTTGTTGGGTAAAATCTTAAAGCTGAGTTTTACACTGTTAAAATTCTAGATTGTTTCAAAAATAACTCAAAGCTTTTTTCATCTCTAAGCTATTAAAGTGTAAACGAAGTAAACGACTTGATCTACTGGCCCACTTAGAAATGTTAGAAATATATTAAATTGAAGTATATTTTTTATACTAAGAATACTGATTAAATATTGTGAACTTGATTTTTGTTAATCTTCAAACTATTAAAATTTGTGTTAAGTGAGGTGAATGTTTTTTTAAAAAAAATATTTATATATTTTTTCCAGGGCTGTTATCGATTAATTTAATTTTAATAATAACCTTTTGAAAAATTATCGAATAATTAATCGATAATTTTGATTAAAGCTAAAAATAAGATGAATGACGTCATTATACTGAAAATTTTAATGGGAAGTAGCAAAAAAAGACAATTGACATTTTTTCTTTAAATGCAAGTAGTTCAATATTATGTCAATAAATTTAAATTTTGTAATTGCTACTTAAGTAAAATAAATGTTTAATTTTTTATATCATTTTCTATATAAAAACAGTTTATTTTAAAGTTTAAAAATCTATTTTTTAATTGAGAAATTTGTACGTAAAAAAGCGAAATATTATTAATTACAAATAATTAATTATTTATTAATAAGTCGCCAATGTTTGCTGAAACACGTTCTTCAATTTTAATCGCTATTTTATCGATTAAAATAATTTTAATCGATATTTTTTACCGATTAATCGAGAGATTAATAGTTAATTTCCTCAGCCCTAATTTTTTCACTTTAAGTTGTGAGTACTTCTGTACTCTTTTGTTTCACTTAAAAATAATGAAAAATTAGGTATGTCTCTCATAAAAAATTGTAAGTGATCATCTAAAAAAAAACTATTACGAATATTGAAAAAATATTATAGCACGAGTGGATTCTCTATTACGCACCTCCCCTATTTTTCAATTCGCAAACCTTCACCTTAGATAAGAGTTGCCACAAAGTTGTATTCTCAAAAGCTGCAAAGAGTCGTTTCATAAATTGTTTTAATACTATAAGAATGTAGGGAATTTAGGATTATGTAAAGTGGTTTGTTTTCCCCTTTTTCTTGTGGGCGTAATTTAACAACAATATCTTACTCACAATAATAACATTGAAGTCTCAGTAATCACAAATAAATTTAATGCAGCAACTTAGGTACAAATTTACAAGGGGAAAATTGTCAGCGACACAACTCAAACACTTCTCTAGTGCCTACACTAACTTTATACTTTGATAACCAATGCATTCTGGACTATCCTGTACTTTTATCACGTGACGTCTTCTTAGCCACATATATTCGCACGTGACAGATTAAACAAGGACTAAGGCAGGGAGACTCACTGTCTTGTATGGTTTAACTACTTAACGTTAGAAAGAGTTATTAGAAACATAAATGTCGACACTCGGGGAACAATAACTGGATACTTCCTGAAGGAAACTCAAGAAACAAAAGCTATTGGCACTTTTTATAACCAACCCATCCAGTACCTTGCATATGCTGATGACATAGCCATGTTT
Source organism: Radix auricularia (assembly GCA_002072015.1). Classification (NCBI taxonomy): domain Eukaryota; kingdom Metazoa; phylum Mollusca; class Gastropoda; family Lymnaeidae; genus Radix; species Radix auricularia. The sequence goes on along the minus strand of MUZC01000674.1, from coordinate 18,947 downwards.
GCTACAAAAAAACTACAGACATATAAAAGTTATACATTGAATTAGAAGATGCATCATTGCAAGCAGGACTGGAATTCAACAACCTCAAAAAATAATTTAAAAAATAAATAAATAAAATAAATGACCTTAGAAAGAGAAGAAATGATAAGTGAAGACATTAAAATTGGGAACCAGACTGTATCAGGATACCACACGAGTTGCAGAAATAAAAAGGGCAGAATGCGATAGGCAGGACACCTAGAAAGAATGTCAAATGATACAGGAGTAAATACGGTACACCACCAAAACCCTAGAGGAAAAAGGCTCAAGGGAAGACATAGGCTTAGGTTGATGGATAATGTAGAGAAAGATCTACAATCATCCGGCATCCTTCTGTCTCGCGAGACGATGGTGCATCACCGTTGGGTTGGGTTGCATTTTCTCGAGTGGCTGTGCAGTCCTATCCTTGAGTGACAGTCTTTGCCACAGTTTTTACACACGAGTTCTGTGCTTTCAAATGTTTTGGCCTTTCTCCTAGCTCTTCTGTCTGCAGCCTCCTCCATTCTTCGCTCCTCGGCTACTATGACGCCCTCTTTGACAACTGTGCGCCACGTAGATCGGTCTTCTGCCTTACACTCCCAGTCACTTGTATGTATTTTGGCTGCTTTCATGTCCCTTTGACAGACATCTTTAAATCGCAAGCGTGGGCGACCTGTTTTCCTCTTTCCTGAAGCAAGCTCACCATATAGGAGGTCCTTCGGGATGTGGCCGGGGCTCATTCTTTTGACATGTCCTAGCCACCTCAGGCGTCTCTCACGAGTGAGAAAGATCTACAGCAACTGGGCATTCAATATTGGAGAAGAAAGGCGTTGATAAGGACTGGGTGGAAGGAGGTCGTGAGGCAGGCCCAAAGCCTTACATGGGCTGTAGAGACAGGATGTCGTGAGGCAGGCCCAAGCTTACATGGGCTGTAAAGACAGAAGGTCGTGAGGCAGGCCCAAGCCCTACATGGGCTGTAGAGACAGAAGGTCGTGAGGCAGGCCCAAGCCTTACATGGACTGTAGAGACAGGAGGTCGTGAGGCAGGCCCAAGCCCTACACGGGCTGTAGCGCCACAGGGAAGGATGGATGGACTGTTAGAATATCTTCATAAAAATTGTAACCTTACATGCTAAGTCTAGTATGCTGTGGATACTTAGGCATTTCTATAAACTTCCCTAAATACCTCCCACCACACAATTACACATAATATTCTCTGTTGTCGGCAAGAAAAGCGGCTACGCCTAGCAAAGCGAAGTGGCTTCTCAACGTTCATTGGCTTTATCGTTTCTAGGTTTTCACTCCCAAACATAATCCGAAGCTGGCTGTTGTCATTCTTGAAGCAATAGGTGACATTCTAGCATTTGGCTGCAAGTTTGTCCCGTAACTTATCCCTATTGGCGTGGAGGTGACGCCGTAAGACACTGCAGACTTATTATTATTAGAAGGTGTAGTCCAATTCCTACTCAATGTAGATTGTTACCATTTAGGACCTGAGAGGTTTGTAAACTTATCTGTTGGACGAAATTAGAGAAAGTATTTGGTAAGCATCTGTGTATAGGCGCCTGAAGAATAGTAAAGGATCGGGAAAAGAAACATCATGCACAACCAACCTTAGGTTTTATTTTTAAAAAAAACTTTTACAAATGTAATAAAGATATAAAACTAAAATGCTACCTCACCTTGGTGAGACCTATATTAGAATATGCATCTTCTGTATAGGGCTCATCAAACAAAGAAAATATTGATAAACTAGAACAAATTCAAAGAAGAGCTGCCAGATTCATTGCTGGAGAATATTCAAAACTGACAAGAGTAACACCATTAGTTAAATCATTAAACCTTGAAACACAAGGGGATAGGAGAACCAAGAGTAAATTAGTAATTATACATAAGGCTATTAATTCTAATTTGAAATACAACACAAAGATAACTTAATACAACCATCAGATAGACATAAAGATAAAAACACCTTTCTTATTCCCTATGCAAGAACAAACACATACAAGTTTTCTTTCCTCCCGCCCGGTTTCGGGCGTGGAATGGGTTGCCTGAAGAAACCAGAAAATCCAACACTTTATCATCATTTTAACTCTAATAAGAACACAGGACTAAACACAAGCCATAGATATAAGTAGGGGGCCGTCCATAAAATACGTCATGCTATTTTTGACCATTGTAACCCCCCCCCTCCCCCTTGTCACAAACTGTCACTGTTTCTTACACCCCCTCCCTCCTCTGGAGCGTGACGTACTTAACGGACGGCCCCTAGGACGCAATAATCTTCTGTACAGAAGTAGCGTCTGTAACATATAAGATAAGATGATTATGTGGAAATATTAAATTATCACCTTGACAAATCAACTGTATTTAAAAATTGTAATAACAAATATTTAAAAACCATTATTATGAACCATTATTTCGCTTTTTCATCTTTTTTAAAATAAGGAATGTATATAAAAATTTGAGATGGATCACTCTAACAATAAAGAAACATTAGCCAATCAATTAAGGAAACATGAGAAAACTTTTTTCCACATTCACTAATGGTTTAAAAAACCTAACTTAAAATTTCTCTTATTAAAACATCTATAATCTATAACATAATACTATACATCTCGTCAGCCATCTGCGCACACATGGGCAAAATCAGTCTCAGCAATCCTCGGATGACTTAAAGTGGTCCTCGTCGATTCGAAGGACGAACAGCACACAATACATCCATCCTTTTGACCAGTGCTGCCAGCGCTTGGTTTTCCAACCTAGATCTATGTTGTTGTCTTTCTTTACCTCGTCTAGGTCTCTGGGTTTTTTATTTCAAAAATAGCCAAAATCTAGGTTTTTAAAGATTTTTAAAAAATAGTAAATATACGATGCCAAAGTACCAAAATAATTAAATATGTGCAATTAAAATTTTTACAATTCGATTTTTCAAAAATTAAAAAAGAAGTAGGTGGGACAGTATTCTGAGCCGCTCTGTGATGTTACATTATAACCGCTGTATCTTTGACACTATGCTACTGAATTGAAAAGGTGGCGCCGTCTGAAAAATTCAGGTACAAGATAAAAAAACTTTAGTGAGCAAAAACATTCAATTTTATTGACTTTAACAGCTCTAGAATTTTCTTCTGTCTGTGTTGAGAAAATATTTTCTCAAGTATTCACGGTATAGAGTATAGACTAAAGATAATCAATTGCAACACTCCGATTGACATATTTATATAAAAAAAACCCCAACAAAATAAACATTTTCCTATTTCGTATGAAGCAATAGAAACATAACATAACATTTTTCGTTCTTTCTGTCTGGAATTCGGAAGTGAAATGGGTTGCCAGCTCATACGAGGAGAACCAACAGTTAAAGTTTAATAAAAAAGCAAAACTAGAAACAATGGATAAATGCAATGCTTTTTTCAGTGGGAACTCATGGAAACTGAGTTCCCATACATTTTTAGCCCAGATTCGTGCATATTTATATAATAGTCGGCATCTTACTTACTGTCAGTCAGTAGAATACATTTTTCCACATAAACTATAAAGTCAGGTCGGTTTTTATTATAAACAAACTCTTTGAGTCTCTCATTTTCTTATAAAAACGTTTATTTCTTTATATATCTGTACAATAAAAGTTGTGTTCATTGGAAAATTCAATTATAGACTATTATAGTATTTTCTGACATAAGTTAAAAAACAGATGTGAAATGAGTTCCCAAACATTTTTCGCTAGAAAAAAAGCACTGGATAAATGTAGGACTCAATCATCTTCTGTATAAAAGGAGCGTCTGTGATATATCAAATGAGAATGATTCCAACAATAGATTTAAAAGGAAGTTGACATAAGTGATGAAAAAATGCAGATGTAAGTTTATTTTAATTTTACAAATAGTTGTGTAGAACATACTAATAAATACCTAGACGAATGGGGGGGGGGGGNNNGGGGTACACTTTTGTGAGATGTAAGACCGGGAGGGGGGTTGTGAGGGGTGTAAGAAATGTGACTTCACTTCAAAAACGCTCAACTTTAAATGAAGGCTCTACTTAAATATTTGATTCCAAACTTTTTAAAGACGTTTTAAATGGCTTCCGCAAATTACGATCTTAGAGCGCAGCGACACACAAAATACACACTTGAGGGACAATAAAATAAATGATCTGACACATGCTCAATTTGAAATAAGAAAAAGAAAAACAGCTTTTTAAAATTAAAAAAAAAAAAGCTTTGTGACCTCAATATTTGTTTATTTTTAGGCTGTCTAGGTCTTTTTCTTTCGGATCTATGTGGTTTTTTTGTTGTTGACATGTGGCTAGGTTTTGCCGACAATGGTCGCTGGCAGCACTGCTAATGACAATAATACGATCATTATCAGGAAATAAGCATTGACCTCGAGACAGTTACACTACATAGCCAACTTTACATATGACTCATGACCACTTAATTGTTTTGTGTTAGTTGACTTTAAGATGGCCACTATTACTGATTTATTAGGTACTTTAATAAAAGTTCATCTATAAACATAATGTCACTACACCACCTCCAAAACGTCTTCTATGATTTGGTCTACATTTGTGTCATGTGCCTCTACAATTTCAGGTTTCTTCTCGGTTTTTCTTTTATTTTTATCATCGTCCATTGCAGTTTCTACTCTGATAAAATAAAAAAGTATATATTTCATTTATTAAATTTGAATGAGCTTTTTATAAAAGATAGTTAGTTTATCGTTAACCAACTTAGTTTAAAGGATAGCATTTTTTTTGGTTAACAATCGGATGTAAAGAATAGTTTTAATCGTTAAGAAGCTGGGTTTAAATGTTAGCTAGCTTTTATCGTTTACAAGCTTGCTTTATAGGATAGTTATATATTGTTAACAAATTTGGTTGAAAGGATAGGGTTATCGTTAACAAGCTTAGTTTGAAGGATATCATTAAATCATTATTGTCGATAAGCATTGTCTAAAGGATACTTTTAATCGTTAAGAAACTGGATTTAAAGGATAGTTAACTTTTATCGTTAACAATTTTGGTATAAAGGATATCATTTTATTATTAACTAGCTTGTTTAAGAGATAGCGTTTATCTTTAACAAACTTGGTTTAAAAGATAGTTTTCATCGTTAACAAACTTGGTTTAAAGTTTAAAGGATATTTTTTATCGTTGAATTTTTTTTCCTGGTGGATAATTAGTTTTTATCCTTAATAACATTTTCTCAAACATCAAAGTATTCTCCAAACGCCATTAAAAAAAAAAAAAAAACAGTTTCAAAGTCTCGACTGAAATTGATTGTGCCAAAAGAATGGAACCATTTACATAACCACACATTTCTGAGACTGTGTGCCGTTACACTTGTCCAAGTAGGAAAGTGACGTAAATTTACCATTCATGATACTACTAGAAAATTAGAGGCTGTCTTGCGAGAATGATTCGTTCAATGATTTACATTTAAGATTTTAGGCCAGTCTCACATTATATTTGTGTTTGTTAGGAAAATGGGGCAGTAAATCCTATTGTCAATCTTTGGATGTTTTAACACAATGATCGTCACATTACTTTCATTGGACCCTTGAGTAACAGTTGATAAAAAAGAGCACCAAGTATTTTATCCTTAAATGTTTAATAGTAATTTATGTATTCTTCATTTACATACGATTGCAAATGAATGTTCTTTAAACAAAAACTTATCCAAGCCTAAATTTATACTATGTTGCTCATTAAACTGAAAATGATGATTTTACTTGTTATTTATTTCGATAAGACATTGTAACCGATAAAGTATACAATTATCAGATTTATACTAGTCTCAGTTTTAATCTTCGGTGTTTTCCAAACTATTCCAAATAACTGTGCCCTAACTGTGCCCCAACTGTGCCCTAACTGTGCCCCAACTGTGCCCTAACTGTACCCCAACTGTGCTCTAACTGTGCCCTACAATATCTATTTTATTTATCCATGCTCTTGCCTTCTGAATTTTATTCTTATTCTAAAATTTAGTTTACGTTCAAGTTACAAGCTATTAGTCAAAACTGTTGACTATTGAATATGATGGTAAGATTTTCACACGGTGCTGGACTCTAACATGGGAAAATAATATGCAGAAGCGAACAAAAGAGGCTTCGTCTATCAGAAAGGAAATCTTTGGTGGTCCATAAGGTTATAATAGTGGAAACATTTAACTTTAATCAAGAAAAAAAAGGATACTTACGTGATGTTGACCTTGGGCCTGTGTTTGAATATACAACTTAGAATGTTGGACCAAAGTTCCGCATCACATTTGGGGAGACCTGTATAAATGGTATAGTGGAAGTCAGTAAAGAAAAGGATATACAAGATAGGAAACAGAGATAAGTTGGAGAAGAAGTTCACCTAACATACAGGGTACAAAAATAATTAAAATGTAAAAATATGCATACTCTGGTATATTATTTCTACACATAGTAGCAAAAAATGCCAAGCTCCAACTTAAGTTTTCTAACAACAGCTCTCCTTTCACTATTACCTGTATAGACATCACTGCTTATGTGTTCATATAAAAAAAATACAGTATTCTATGGTTAAGTGCTCCTTACTCTAACGATTCCCTCCCCTGCAAGGCCTTTTGTCAAAAGAAGCCACAACAAATTTTAACTTCCATCGTGTGGAGTGTCAGGCTATTGAAAGTTTTTGAAGTTACGAGTGAGACTGACAAGACGTCCCAAAACAGCGGTCGATCACTCATGCCCTGTTTGCTTGTTATCCATCTACTTACAACCGTCGCCACACCGAGCGTTACACTGCTGAAAAGTTTTTCCTAACTAAACAAGCTTTCTTCCACACAATAGTCTTTCTGACGCAAGTTTTCCTAACTTATATCAATATTTCATACCAATGGTTACACTATTCAAGTGCTCTATCACTATCCCAAGTACGTTACTTAGTCTCCGACTAACTGGGGGAATTACTCCCCCCCCCCCACCTCATAAGTGCCCAGGCTTATAGTAAACAATCTTAAGAGACGCGTTCGCCTGAAAAATCTTTTAAATCCTTTACACGTCTCTACTAGGCTAAACCTTAAGTATTTTAATAAGTTTCTGTCATCAATGCCAAGTGAAATAAAAGCATTCTTGTAAAATAATGATTATAGATTGTGAAATAATATATTAAATGTGATGACTTTTAAGCAGTAGCCACTTACACTTCACAATAAATGAAAAAAACTAGCATCATTTTCTATCTAACAATAAAATAAAGTTAAAATTATTATAAAAAAACAAAAAAAAACTATTACAAACCGTTTTGAATCAGGTTAATTATTACTTTTACTGCAATAAAAACTCCTGCGGATCCAGAAAAGATAGAAAGCGTAATGGTCGCAGCTCTGTAAGGTATCACGGGGTCTGGATGTTTACTATCATTTGATGGAGTTGTTGGCTGTGTTGTTGATGGTAATGTTGGTGGTGGTGTTGGTGGTGTTGTTGATGTAGCTTGTGTTGTTGGTGGTGTTGTTAGTGGTGTTGTTGGTGGTGTAGTTGAGGAGGTAGTTGTGTTGACGAAATTTGTGGGTCCATCTGGTGCATCCTCTGAAACATGAAAGACAACCAAAAAAAAATGAAGAAAATTCAAGTAAGGGGATAACTAAAACATGGGATTGATCAGAGATGATTGACAGATGTGTGGCTTTGGATATAGTATACGATAGTGCATATAGTAAGAACAATAAAAACAACAGTGTAAGGGGAGAAAGAGAGAGAGAGAGAGAGAGAGAGAGAGAGAGAGATTAATTATTTGTTCTGTTAGAAATGTTTTATTTTCATTATTGACTTATAGAAAATGAATGATAATTCTGATTCCTTAACTTTTTTGGGTCTATAACTAAGAAAAAATTGTTTTGTTCTCCGTGGAAGATGACTGCCTAACTATATAACAATATCGTTAAGTTGCTATTGCCTAAAAAGTGGTACTGTTAACGATTGATTTAAATTTTCTCGTTAACTTTTGAAAAATTAACGATTAATTAATCGTTAGTTTCGGTTAAAGCTATACATTAAAATTTATGATGTCATGAGTATCA
>MUZC01000673.1:158492-194608 GCA_002072015.1 Radix auricularia | reverse complement strand
GCAGTGCAGCAAATCGATTTTTAAGGGTAAGCTGTAGTTCGTTCTTTTCATGTGGGTTACGGAGCTTGCCCAGGTCAAATCTAATTCGCCTGACTGTTTTTGGCCTTTGGTTGGCTAGCTTTATTTTTAGATTAGCTACAACCAGATGATGGTCTGATCCAATGTCTGCTCCTCTTTTTGTTCGTACATCCAGCAATGCGCTCCTCCAGGTGCGGCATATAGTGATGTGGTCTATTTGATTCTCAGTTTTGTTGTCTGGTGAGACTCACGTTACTTTGTGGCAATTTTGTGTGGGAAGATGGTGCCTCCAATCACCAGCTCCTTGAATGAGCAGAAGTTTGCAAACATCTCTCCGTTTTCATTCATGCTGCCCAGTCCATGTGAGCCCATTACCTTCTCTCTCTCTCTATGTTGTCGTTGCCAACTTTAGCAATCATATTGCCCATGACGACCAGTATGTCTCTTTTCAGTATTTTATCCATCTTTGCTCAGTAGGAATGCTACTCAATTTTCATGGATGTCTTCCTCATTTTCTTTTCCAGAGAAGAGCAAGATTTCACCTGATTGAAGTCTAGTTTCTACAAATGTGTTCCACCGTACTTCACTTAGTCCCAGAATTTGCAGTTTGTACCTTGCCATCTCTTTGGCGACTTGAGCGCATCTGCCTGGTTCTTGTAGTGTTTTGACATTCCATGTTCCCAAGTTGAGAGGTGCCTTGTGGATGATGAAATTTTTCTTTTTCATCGGTTTATGTATGGTGGTCAGCCTTGTGCGATTCTGTTGACTTTCCCCACAAGGCTTCATGAGTCTCCTTTGTGGAGCTCTACACTCGCCTCTGACTGTGTTATATGTGTTTGCTTTGCTTTCGGTTTCAGTAACAATCTTCTTTTTACATGGCTGGTTTGTTGGCCCTGCGCAAAACCATCGGGTGGGGGGTCCCTTTCAGCTCAATGGAAAACTGCCTTATTTTTCGGGTAAGGTTCCCTAGCCTTTATGAATCTCTTCATGTCCTGCAAGGCAGCAGTTGATTTTATTTCGGAGTTTTCTCTCCTAGATTATTGCTATCCCTAGCTAACGGCCTCATCTGTCCGGGTTTAGAGTTTTAGCGCTCTATGTTCGCTTTTTGCCGTCATTTACTTGGATTTATGGGGCATTTTTTAAAGAGTATCCTTACCAGGGGATACCCCACCCCATCCTCAAAGACAGCAAACCTTTAGGTATGATATAACAATGTTCTGCATTTCTTTTTATCACATATGGTCATTAAATAACGATGAAAGCAGTTGTATTATATGGTAGTTTTCATTTCCAATTACAGTACATGTACTTTATTTTATCGTAAAACTTTATCTTTTAACTGTGTATTGAATTATTGAGGCTTTTCGGTGGTAAAAGCAAAAATTTATTGATTATAAGAACGTATCCTAAAATGACAAGCCCCCATTATAAAATAGGCAATATTCGAGACTGTCTATGACGATGGCGACTCCAACACCCACGATGCTATCAACTACATCACAACCTCCAAGATGTTAGACAGCATAAACGGCGGGAGACCTAACGCCCCTGATATTGTCATCCTTTTAACGGACGGCTACTCAAGGCATAAAAGAGAAAGTAAAGCTTTAAAAATACATACTAGGCGTAAATAAATAATGATTATCGTAACCTCGTTTTGTAGTCGTTGTAATATAAGGATCGGGTTGAGAATATATCCTAGTTATCACAAAAGGGCATGGATAAAATGTCCGAATAATTTTTCTGTTAAAAAAAGGTTCCCCTGTGGATGCTCTTTTAATAAGGCATATCCTTAAAACGCTGCTTCTAACCGAGTGTAATTGATACAGTTGTTTTACACTTTGGTGTTGAATTAATCTTGTTTGAATTTTGTCTTTATTTAAAAAAGACACAATAGTTTAATGTACACAATGATGAATGGAATTAAACTTAGTAAATTTTCCCTTGAGTTAAAATACATGTATTATTATCAATAAGTCACTTTAATTTTGATTTACACCAAGATCTTACATTTTCTTTATTCTTAAAAATTCTTCACATCTGTTGTAGCCATCTTCATAGCAGAAAGACTCCGAAAATCTGGAGTAAAAATCTTAGCTGTCGGCATGGGTCCATCTGCAAACCAACAGGAACTTTTAGGCATCACCGGCAACAAAGACAACGTCTTGACGTCCACAGATTTCAGTAAACTTGGAGGCATCTTGGACAAGCTTGTCCACAAAACGTGTGATGGTCAGTGAACAAATATTAACACCATTAAATGTTAAGAGGCAATGATTAAAATGAAGGAAACAAATCTATATATTTTTTTAATGAATGAATTATCGACATTACTAAATAATTAAAGCTAAAACGAACAAAGGCGATTTAAAAAAGGAAATTGATTTTTTTTAAATATATCCTTTTGTGTGCATACACATACTTAAATGTATTAAATTAATAAATTTGAACTGAAACATTGTCTTTGCAGCGTCTAGAGGAATTGACTTTGCTGTTCTTGGTGAGTAAATCATATTTGTCACTTGTATATGTAGCTAAGTAATGGCCGGAAACATAATTGCTTTTTACTGAGAGTTAATAAATTATTAGATAAACGCAGGTAGTGATGACTTTAGTTTATTTAAGTTTGCTTTGTCGACTACTTTATAGACAGTTACTATTTTCAAAGTAAAAGATCTTTAAAAGAAAACATATTGTACATTCCTAATACAGTCTTAGCTCTACTAGATCCTAATACCGTCTATGTCCTACTAGATCCTAATACAGTCGAAGCCCTACAAGATCCTAATATTGTCTCTATGCCCTACTAGATCATAATACTGTCTCTATGCCCTATTATATCCTAATACAGTCTATGCCCTATTAGATCCTAGTACTGTCTCTATGCACACTCTAAGCACTTTATCTCGTCTCTATCAAAATTCTTCCCTTAAAAAGATACCTCCAAATAATGTCGGTAAACTTCTACCAGCGTGCCTAAAAAAATGTTAATTAAGAAGTAAGGTCTTTCTGAAACCGACCCAGGTCTTTACAATCTAGTCACCTGATCGCCAAATCGTTTCGTATTTCTGACACATATAAAGTGTGACGAACATTCCTGATCATTTATCATGTAATCATATTCCTGTAGCTCAATGTTCCAGCCAGCCCAAAATGTGTCTTGTCTTTTCCACTTATCTTTTAATCAGAAAAAGTCTTAAACATTATGTAATGCCTTAACTCGAAATGAATAGTGCAGTTAAAAAAAAATTATTCAATCTTACATAATCATAGGTGCTGTACCTATTCAATGTGACACCGTTGCTGACATCATATTCGTTTTGGACGGCTCTAAAAGTGTTGGACCCTACAACTTCAGGAAAGAGCGCGAATTGGTCATGCTCATGACTGCCTCTTTGAAGATAGGCCCTGATGACGTCAGAATAGGGATTTTGTCGTTCGGCACTTACCAGTATAAAAATTTTGACTTAAAATTTACTACAGACAATTCTACAACAATGTACAAGGTATGGTCTAACCATTTGACTAGGTATTTATACTCGATAAGATTTAAAACGGCCCAGTACACGGCAAGTTCTGACATTTGATCACGGTAGTTAAAATATATCAGATATTACCTGGCCCCCAAACACCATAATACCTTAGTATTGTGTATTTTAGGGTGGGCAAAATTTTTTTCAGAACTGGTAGTTGATTTGCTAGTGTTTTTACTAATTATCAATGCATGGCGGACACTGAAATGTGTTCCTCCTTCAAAAGCTTCAAATCAACAACATGTCAGATAATAGAACATATCATCGAAATTTAATTCAAAATAGTCCTTGTTCTGTTGTTGTTTTTTTTAATTAATTAATTAAAATCAACCAAAAATAACAGAATAGTAGATGATTTTCACTCTAGATTTCTTTAAAATATGTATATACTAAATTATTCGTTGCAGTAGTAATTAAGAATAAATTAGTTATTTTGCTTATCTTCTACGATTTATTATTTATCTTCTGCTAAGCACTTGGCAAAAACACATAGTCCCCTCTATTTCCAGCTTCCATAATCTCTTACTCAATATGCCCTTAAGAAGAGTCTGTATAAAGTATGCTTTGACCATTTGTCTAGGCACTTACTTTATGTATGATATAACAAGGTTTTGTATATAGGAAAGTTTTACCATTGGTCTCGGCACTTACTTTAGGTATGATATCACAAGGTTCTGTACAAAATAAGTTGTTACCATTGGTTTTGGAACTTATGTTAGGTATAATAAAACCAGGTTCTGTACGTAGTCAATTGTTATCATTCTGCTGGGAATTTAGTTTATTTATCAAGGGCCCATGAAGAAAAATGTGGAGGTTTGTGTGGAATATAATTTGATAATATTTAAGGAAAACTATTCTAGACATAGTTCGAGATACTTATACTATGAACAAACTGACATTGTCTATTAAAATATTAGGTTAGACAAATGAGTTAGATATTATTTTTGGTATAACAAAACAAGTGCTTGAATAAAAAATGTCTTATTAATTATTCTAAAACAAGATGTCACTGTTGTGTGAAATATTAAATTAAACTTTTCGACATGGTACAGAATGTCATATTGTTTTACAATGTACAGTATATACTCGTTCTAAAGGCTACATTTTTGGGGACAACATTTATGGGGGCAAGTTGGGGGTTGGCTTACGAGGGTGTCATTGAGCATTTCTACATGTAAATTGAATATCGATATTACAGTTGTAGGTCATCAAAGTCCTTGTCTACATGCTAGAAGATTCAACTACTCAATCAGAAAAAAATAAAATATTATTAAACATCTGCTCTTACATTATTTAATATATTTTTTTAAAAATAATGTGTCTTGTAATGAATTGTTTCACAAAATTTGTTTGCAACAAGGAACTTTAATGCATTCCTTTCGTCACTGTTAGCCAAAGAAAAAAAACCCGGTAACCCTTTCCCTAAAAGAGAGAAGAAAGAAAATAATAAGTAACAATCTTATTCTTAATAACCGAATTGGCTTGTATTTTTTTAAAATATGTACCTTATAGTCAAAACTGTATAATGTTTTGTTGGCTTGCAAGCTGTTTACACATTTCTCTTTCAAAAGTGTCGGGGTCAGCTTATGAACGAAAGGGCCTATAGAACGAGTATATACTGTAATCTGATTTAATGTGTATAGCTTAACACTAGCTTTTTCCAGGAACGCACTTCATATTTTCTCCTATCATCATGCATAATGATGGAAGCCCGTTGTATTCTATTCCAGGTTTTATTTCCGCTTACAATACAAATACTTGCTTTTATCGTAAAACTTTGTCTTCTATTCTAACTGTATATTGAATAGTTGAGGCTTTTCGGTGGTCAAAGCCAAAAGTTATTGATTTTAAAAACGTATCCTAAAATGACAAATCGCTATTATGAAACAGGCCATACTCAAGACTTTCTATGAGGAAGGAGCAACAAACACTCACGAAGCTATCAACTACATCACAACCTCCAAGATGTTAGACAGCATAAACGGCGGGAGACCTAACGCCCCTGATATTGTCATTATTTTAACGGACGGCTACTCAAGGCATAAAACAGAAAGTAAAGCTTTAAAAATACATACTAGGCGTAAATAAGTAATGATCAGCGTAACCTCGTTTGGTAGTGGTTGTAATTTAAGGAGTGGACTAAGAATTTAGCCTCATTATCACATAGGACATGGACGAAATAGGCCTAAAATGCTTCTGTTCAATAAAGGTTCTAAATGTGGATGATCTTCTAATAAGGATTATCCTTTTTAAACCACTGCTTCTAAAAGAGTGTCAGCGATACAGTTTTAAAAAAAAATTAGTGTTGAATTAATCTTTGTTAAATTTCATCTGGATTTAAAAAATACAGACTAGTTTTATGATAAGTAGAACTTTCAAACATAAGCTCATCAATGTACACAATGATAAATATAATTAAACTTAACTGAATTTTCCCATAATTTTAAATAGATTTATTAATATCAATGAAACACTTTATTTTTTTATTTACACAATGATCTTAAATTTTCTCTCACCTTTTGTTTCTTCTTAAACCTTCTTCTTATCTGTTGATAGCCATCTTCGCTGCAGAAAGACTCAGAAACTCTGGAGTAAATATCTTTGGTGTCGGCATCGGTCCATCTGCGAACCAACAGGAACTTTTAGACATCACCGGTAACAAAGACAACGTCTTGACGTCCACAGATTTCAGTAAACTTGGAGGCATCTTGGACCAGCTTGTCCGCAAAACGTGTGATAGTCAGTGAACAAATATTAACACCATTAAATGTTAAGAGGCAATGATTAAAATGAAGGAAAAAAAATCTATATATTTTTTTAATGAATGACTTATCGACATTACTAAAAAGTTAAAGCTAAATCGAACAAAGACGATTTTAAAAAAGGAAATTGACTGCAAAAAAAAAAAGGCATTCTTCTGTGTTTATACACTTTCTTAAATTCAAATGATTAATGCATTTCAATTGAACCATTTCCTTTTCAGCGTCTAGAGGAAATGACTTGTCTGTGCCTGGTGAGTAGAGTATATTAAACTTTTCACTTCTATATGTAGCTAAGTGGTGGCCGAAAATATAATTGCTTACACTGACAGTTAATTACACAGTGAATAAACGCAGGTCTTGATGACTATAGTTTGTATAAGTTTTTTTGTGTACAACTTTAGATGTTAAAGACAGTTACTAATTTTAAAGTAAATGATCTTTAACATGAAACATATAGTACAGTCCTAATACAGTCTATACCCTACTAGATACTAAAACTGTCTCTTGCACACTCTAAGCACTTCATCTACTCTCTATCAAAACTCTTCCTTTAAATAGCTACCTTCAAAAAATGTCGGTAAAATTCTACCCTGCGTGCCCAAAACGGCTAATTAAAAGTATGGTCTTTCAGAAACCGACCCAGGTCTTTAAATTCTAGTCATCCGATTGCCAAATTTCCGTATTTCTTGCATACATAAAGTGTGATCATATTCCTGTAACTGTAGGTTACAGCCAGCCCAAATAGTTTCTTGTCCAGTCCCAATCACTTATCTTTTAATCTTAACACGCCCCATGCACAGCCGTTCCTGAATCCTAAGTGTCGTCTCACAACGAACGCAAAGTAATGCATTTCTTTAGTAGTTAGATGGTTGACAAAAAATATCTTATTAAAATGGATGCGAATTTGACAACCAGAAAATAACGATTGAGAAGGTTAGCGTCTATGTCGTGACAGGCTTCTCCTAATGTAAAATTCTAATATCAAGGGCACCTTGTAAGTATGTACCATATCTTTGAGGACTACTAACACATGTCATACGCAACGGTGTAACTCGTGGGAGATTTCTTATAAGCAAGAAATACATTTGCCTGTCATTACTAAACTTTGTCCATGTCTTTCGTCTCACTGTGCGGTAATTGGGAGCAGTTGGTTTTAAGTCATTTAAGGGACGTGATACGAATGACATTAATCACGTAAATGAAACTCGTTTATAGCGTTCTCCTGTTTGAAGATTGAACTGCAGAATAAGTTTCACAAAATTAATATTGTATTTCTATAATTATTGTTGATAGGTGGCTGTGCTTACTAACATTCAGCGATGTAAATAAAATAATTTTAAAACAAATTTTTCAAGGCTATCAATAACTATATCTTCTTTCAATTAAATATAACCAGGGCACTATACATTTGAGGGCTTGCTTTAAGTGTATACTATTTGAAATAATTTATACTGATTAAGGCTTTTTGACAAATATTCAATAGCAATAGATTATCCATTTCAATACTTGTATATAATTTTTAATATCATCTGTTTTCAGTTGTTACAAATCCAACACCAGTTACTATAACTTCGCAACCACCTACAACAACTAAGTCACCAGTTACTACAGCTACAGCGACACTTACTCCAACTAAGCAACCAGTTATTACAGCTACAGCACCATCAACTACAACTAAGCCACCAGTAACTACAACCACACCACCATCTACTACAAATATACCACCCGCTACTTCAACTACACCACCACCTTCAATAACCAAGCCACCAGCTATTACAACTACAACACCTCAGAGTACAATCAAACCTGCTGTCCCAGCATATGTTCCAACATCAATTAGTACGTCAAGTAAGTATCATCGAATCTATCCACAAAGACAACAAAACTTTTATTGAATTACTCAAACAATAAAATTTATCATGAACTTTTTATCTATTTTAATTTTTCCTTTTTTTCTTTTCTTTTTTTTTTTTAGTTCTTATTTACGAATGTTTCAAGAAAAAGCCTAACCAAAATAATTATTCCATGACAAAAAATAAATTAGTTTTTATATTCTTTAATATCCATGTCTCTATCGTCATATATATTACCAGTTACAAGCGAAAATTGCAGTAACGGTCACCTACATTTCTGTACTATATATCAACACTTGTTTTTTCTTTACTAAAATTTTTTACTTTGTTTAAAGACCCAACTGCTCCACAGTCCCCACGCCCTTCTGTTAAACCGTGCCGGAACTCCACCAAAGCGGACATTGTCCTTCTGTTGGACGCCTCCACGAGTATAGGGGCCGACAACTGGGACAGACAGGTCAGGTTTGCTGACGAGATCACTCAGGCCTTTAATGTGGGACCAAATGACGTCAGATTCGCTGCCATGATCTACAACAGAGAACCGCAAAAAGTATTTGACCTGAAGACACACATGGACCATCGGTCTGTTTCCAAGGTAATCTATCTAATAATCTTTACTAAGCAATTTTCTAAATTATAACTTGAAATTTCTATTTACAAAAACAGTTATTCATTCCTCTTAAATGACGTTCGCTAATACCAATATGTTTTTAAAAATGTGTCTTGCCAAACTATCAGTAGAACATTTTGTAATTTGAAATAAGAGTGACTTTAAAAGCAATCATTGATTGTTATACGGGAATTGCCAATGTTTTATTTATTTCTTACGACTATTTCATGCTAGCACTGTCTAGGGTTACAAAAAAAGTCCCATTTATAAATTTACTCTCTATTTAAGCAGCCATATTATTAAATTCTTGTAAATCTCCTTTCATTCCCATGCTAGTCAAATTCTTCTTGAGAAGCTTTAAATCCCGTTCCATCAAGTGAATAATCAATTGAGTCATCTCCAAAGTTCAATATGCGAACTTGTTTTATTTAGATAACTTTCATTTACTGAGTTGTAAAAATATGTCTCTAATCAACAAGGCTAACTTGACAAATTTTCTTTCCTGAGTCATATATAACGTAGCAACTATGTTCAAATGGTAAGTGAAAAAAAAAGATAATGGTATAAAGATAGAAACTGCGTGCCATAATGATCAAATATCTACTACTCTAAAGGCTTTATTGGACATCCGGTACCCTGACCGTAGTGGCACCTACACTGACCTGGCTCTAAGGGAGATAAGAAAAACGAACTTGTTCAGTGCTGAAAGAGGAGGTAGAGACAGTGCCAAGGATATCGTCATAGTCATCACGGATGGACAGTCGTATGACACCTATGAAAGTAAGAGGAATTCTTACATTTTATTTAAGTAAACTCTAAAAGAAGTGTTTTTAAGACACAGCAAATGGTTGCACCACAAATCATCGCATCTTTAATAAATCCACCTATTTAAAAGCGAGTTAACTAAATATATTAAATTAATAAATGAAATCTATCTATGTATCGGAGAAAAAGCATTATATAAAGGGAAAGATAAATAATCGATTTTTTTTTTGGAGCAAATAGTCTACAAGAAATTAAATAAATGTTGAATACTATATCTTAAATAAGTCATGCCCAATTTTCCAAACGAGTTGTTGAAAGATTGAGAAATGATTTAGAAGTGATTGAGAAGTGATTGAGAAGTGTTTGAGAAGAGATTGTGAAATGATTGAGAAATGATTGAGAAGTGATTGAGAAGTGATTGAGAAATGATTGAGAAATGATTGACAAGTTATTTAAAAATAAATAAAGAACTGAAAATTTCATAAAATTCATTTTTAAAGATCAAATAACGGCAATTGAAATAAGTAAAGAGGGGCCCTTAAAAAGTGCGACCACTTATGTTTTTAGGTAATTAGATACGCAAACTAACTTGAACAAGATTGATAAACGGGAACTTGGCTTTTTTGAATGTGTGCTAAACAGATTGACATTGATTGACATACTTGTGCAAAGTTTAATTCATTTTAAAAAAACGTATTACTAATTTTTATTTTAATAAACGTAACTTACACTTTTATAGATACTACTTAACTATCACCCAGGTTCACAAATTATAAAAAACATGTTCATGTTAAAAAAATTTGTGGAATAGAATCTACTTCTTGAAAGAAAGTCGGTGTTTCTTTAAATAAAAAAAAGACCACGAGAATGTTGTGACTTATTTCAAATGAATTATTCTATTCAGTAAAATGACTTTAAGTTTGAAGATTAAATACATAGGTGTTCATTGTTGTCAACTGTCTGCAGCGGAAGAAATATGATTTTAGTTCGTTTTCAGAACCGGCATACACATTTTTTAGAAGTTGGAATCTTAAGTACAAAGACCGCTGGGACGGTTTTAAATGGCTCCATACCAATGAAATAAGCGCGTTTATCGTTGTCGATGAGCCAAGGAAGCCGTCTAACAACATTCGTGAAAATGTGGCCTTAAATACGAAAGTTTAACATGGCAAAAGTTGTCGACTATTAAGTATGCTACGCGAATTTTTAAATGAAACCTGCTTAACTTCTGGACAGTTTTGTTTAGCTATAGTTTTTCAACATGTTTTAACAAAATATTATTTATCAATCATTATCGAGAATCATACTACATCTAGATAGAACCACTCGCGAGAATGTGCTCAACAAGTTTCTAAAGTTTCTTGGAGTTCAATTAATGAAATACTATTTATTCAGCTTTTTTATTAAAAAAAAAAAGTATAAAGTTTCAAAAGCCGAAACGTTGTTTGCTTACAATAATGATTTAAGTTTTAAAAGCGGATAACACGATTTCAATAGCTGGTACAAAGTATAATGTTATTGAATTTTTATGGCTTATAATCTTTTTAAAGCCAGGCATTAATTTTTTTCTATTTTTTTGTCACTTGACCAAAGCTAAACTGCAAGCCCAGAAACTCAAAGACCTGGGAGTGACGCTCATTTCCGTCGGGATTGGATCTGAGATCTCCAGGGATGAACTCCAGGGAATCGCCAGCAAACCTGACTACGTTTTGTTTTCTGGTGGCTACAGTCATCTGGAATCTATCAAGAGTGATCTCATTAGTGTCACGTGTGATAGTGGTAAGTTCTTGAGATAAACTAAGATGTCATGCTATTAATTATTGTTGCGTGTTTTCTTTCTCTAAATAATATGATGTGTTTGTATGGTTTACTATGGTGAAAGTGATTTTGATTAGACTTATTTGGTAGAGAGAAAGTGAGGGTAGATTTTTGTATTAATAATAGAAACATTTTTTTTTTCACTTTACAATAAAAAATTGTTAAAAGCCAATTTAAAGTCATCTTATTTTATATTTCAGTTTAATTACACATAAATGAACTACTACTAGCATGTGGGCAAGATGATCGCTTTACACAATTCTATATGTATTTAGTACCATTTTGGAACATTGCTCAAACAAATTTTAAACAATTTTGGTCAAATGATGGAAATATAAGTGTATATTAATTTAGATTTTAATATAAAACTTATAATCTTGTTTCATTTATTTAAAAAGCAATGAAATAAAAATAAACACTATTGAAAAAATAAAATTGCTATATGTTTCATTTTGTAATTAAAATACCTTTTTCTTTATATAAAGTTTAAAACGCTCAGACGATACTCAGGACAAAATAATATGTCATTAAATCATAGAATATGACTGCGATAACATTTTGAAAACAAATCCAGAGTATACAAACAATGTGCCAGATTTAAACAAAAAATTAAAGCGTTATTTATCGACTCGTGCAATAATTATGTATTGTTCCATAAATTATTCACAAAATACAGGTTTTTTTTAAATATAAATATTTTGTAAAGTAACCAAAGTTTACACATGAATATTTGTGTCATCAGAGATCAGAAAATTCGTACGGGAAAGAAAAGCTATTCATGGAAAATTATTGTTAAGTATCTTAGCCTGCTTAAATAGAAACTTTATAATTATTCAATAAATATTTATAAAAGTTTACTTAACCATGAATTTTCATAAGAGCTATATTTACATAGTGCCCTGTAATATAGTGATATTAACTTGATGATTTACGTCAACTCAAAATTATATTTAGGACATCAATAAATTACATTTCATGAATTAATAAATTGGATTTATTCATTAAAATTTAGATTTCACATATAAATAAATTAAAAATTAAAAATTTAACAATAATATTGAATATAGAAATAATAAAAATTTCAAAAATTACTACATAAGATTTAAGACATAAATAAATTGAATTTTACTTATCAATAAATTAGCTTAAAATCATTAAGGAAGTATTTTTATTTTTTGTATACTTACATATAACGCCACATATCAGTCTATAACTGAGCTCACTGATCCTTAGAAAATATTTTCAACAACTTGATAGAAGACATTGCTCTCATAAAATTCTTAAGAATATACCACATTATTAACAAGTGTCAATACAAGGACATATACTGGTATTGAGATAAAGGACGTTGAGTGCACCTCATCACCTGTCCGCCGTAGGTAGGTGTCCTGGACAAAATGAATATCTTCAAAAAAGTCCAAATGTTATCCCCAATGTTACTCTGTCTTGTGGGTTAAGCTACCCAGCTCCGAAGTAGGCGATGTACGCCTCTACCAAACATCTCATCAATGAATTGTTTATCAGGGTTACACACAAAAACAGGTTCAAGTGCTTCAACTAGGCATTCATGAATCCTGCTACGAAAAAGACAGTGTGTGTGTGTAAACAACGCTGTGCGCCTACCTTTGTGTTGCTGGGGCGGACTAATGACCGTGTCCTCAACCTGCACGAGCCATGAACATAAACAAAAAAATTATGGCTCACAATCTCTGAGGTTAATGGCTTGAAGCTTCGATAAGGAAATCACCCAAAATAGCAAGTATAAAACGTGGAGTCTCAAAATGTCTAGCTCCCCTCAATCAGAAGTCGATGAAGGACATCCTGTTACAAAAACAACATCAAGACAAGTTTAAGATGTCCAGAACATCTGTATCTCTATACTTGAGACTACACTACTATACTGGGTCTTTGGGCCTAGCCTCGGTTTTCGTATCAATATCATGTGTATTAGATTTAAGACATCAATAACTTATGTAATATGTAAATAAATAAAAAAAAAATTTATATTTATCAATTAACTCGATTGAAGACAAAAAGAAATTAGTTCAAGCCATCAGGAAATTAGAATTTAGCGTTTAATTTAATAACATCTAAAATTATATTCATGATAATTAAGGCGTCATTCCAAAAACTTTACGGCTTTACGGCATTAACAAATCATATTGAAGACATCAGTAAGGCAATATTAAGACGTCAATAAAGTAATATTAGGACACAAATAAAGTAATACTAAGGCATCAATAAAGTAATATTAAGACACAAATAAAGCAATATTAAGACGTCAATAAAGTAACATTAAGAAATCAATAAAGTAATATTAAGACTTCAATAAAGTAATATTAGGACACCAATAAAGTAATATTAGGACACCAATAACGTAATATTAGGACACGAATAAATTAATACTAAGGCATCAATAAAGTAATATAAAGACATCAATAAAGTAATATTAAGAAACCATTAAAGTAATATTAAGTCATCAATAAAGTAACATTAAGACATCAACAAAGTAATATTAAGATATCTATAAAGTAATATTAAGAAATCAATAAAGTAATATTAAGACTTCAATAAAGTAATATTAGGACACCAATAAAGTAATATTAGGACACCAATAAAGTAATATTAAGACACCAATAAAGTAATATTAAGACACCAATAAAGTAATATTAGGACACCAATAAATTAATACTAAGGCATCAATAAAGTTATATTAGGACATCTATAAAGTAATAATAAGACACAAATAAAGTGATATTAGGAAACCAATAAAGTAATATTAAGACACCAATAAAGTAATATTAAGACACCAATAAAGTAATATTAAGACCTCAATAAAGTAATATTAAGACATTAATAAAGTAATATTAAGAAACCAATAAAGTAATATTAAGTCATCAATAAAGTAACTTTAAGACATCAATAAAGTAATATGAAGACATTAATAAAGTAATATTAAGAAATCAATAAAGTAATATTAAGACTTCAATAAAGTAATATTAGGACACCAATAAAGTAATATTTGGACACCAATAAAGTAATATTAAGACATCAATAAACTAATATTAAGACACCAATAAAGTAATATTAGGACACCAATAAAGTAATATTAGGACACCAATAAAGTAATATTAAGACATCTATAAAGTAATATTAAGACACAAATAAAGTAATATTAGGAAACCAATAAAGTAATATTAAGACACCAATAAAGTAATACTAAGACACCAATAAAGTAAATTTTAAGACACTAATAAAGTATTATTAAGACATCAAGAGAGTAATATTAAGACACCAATAAAGTAATATTAAGACACCAGTAAAGTAATATTAAGACATTAATAAAGTAATATTAAGACACCAATAAAGTAATATTAAGACATCAATAAAGTAATATTAAGACACCAATAAAGTAATATTAAGACATCAATAAAGTAATGTTAGGACACCAATAAGTTAAATCTAAGGTACATAAATTAAGGATTTCAGAATGTATATAAGATGATTTTAAGAAGAAATATTTTTAATATTTTTTATAGAAAGATGAAAATTATATTTCAGGCAAGAAAAAATATATTTACCACCGAAAACTTTAGCTTATAATCTGAACTGATTTTAAAATCAAATTGAAAAAAAATGTACTATAGTAATGGCTAGAATCGGTGATTATCATTGAGAAGGTTTCTCTAAGGGAAAGGTTATTCCAGGGGCGGATTAAGACTGCACGGGGCCCCGGGCTGCAATCAAACGGGGGCCCTATCCAGCCAGCATTCTTAAAATAAAATGATTGTTAACAGCTAATATAAGACTGTAACTAAATTTTAATAATGAAAAAAAGAAAAAACGAACAAGAAGAAATAACTGTTTGTTGTTTTCGCGGTATTTATAATTGAGTGTGAAAAGAAAAAAAAATATATTTGCCCTTGCCGGGAATGGTACCCGACACCAATAGCACCACGCGCTTGTGCTATATCAACACGGCCAGCGGAACTTTTCAAAAATAGGAAATTTTAAAAATATAAACTATATTTTATATCATGCGTAGTGAATCAATTTAAGTTTTTCGATTATTAAGTACTATCAATACTATCAGGTCTGAATGCGATAAGTTGTATAGATAGTATTTATTAATTTATTATATTTTCAAGGGTGCGTGCAAACATTTGTACATTTTTATTATAAAATATAAAAAGTTTGGGGGCCCCCAAACCGTCGGGGGCCCGTGGCTTTAGCCCGTTCAGCCCCCCCTTAATCCGCCATAGGGTTATTCATTTAGATAAACAATCAATTTTCTTTCTTTTTTTAAAAATGTATTTAATTTATATTTTTACAAGAAACCCAAGGGTCGAAATTTGCAGGGTCGAATCGTAAGAGGTTGAAATGCTCGATAACCACAGAAAACACATTTTAAAAATTAGAAATTTCTTAACATTGTAATAACTAAAAAACATCCTATATTAATCCTAATATCGATAAAAGGAAAATTTACTAATAATAAAAATAAATAGCTAATTTATATAGCGCTGTATCCAAGTAAGGAAAGGGGCTTCCATGATGGCAGTAACATTCATATATAATAATAAATTAGCCTTCATATCATAAAAAAATCATGTTAAGCCTGGTCCCTATTGGAATTCAGGACGTGTTAGCGCATTTTCGTATTATGTATCAGTACTTATGTTAGATATCAGAATTATGTAGTTATCAGTAATTGTGTTTAGATTTTAGACATATTTTTATGAATTTTCTTGTGTAATGAATATACCTGACATTTTTTTTATTTAAAAGTCATTTCGTTACATTAAAAAAAAAAATATTTTCTCTTTAATCTAACTACAAGTCGTCACCACAAATGATGACGTAAAACTCTCTAAACTTTTACACATATTCTAATGACGTCAACTAAAAAAAAACAACTAATTCTTTTGCACCCTTTCGCACCACTCTTCAATGCCTGAAGGGTTCTGCAATCGACTTCCGGCAATGGCGGCCGTTCCCTGCGCTAGTGTTACCTCTCGATTCGAAATATTTTTTGGTAGTTTTAACGGGTTTTTTTTACCGGTTAGAGTAACTGAGTGTTGATGCACAAATGGCAGGTCAGGACATACAAAAAACATATATACCTCATGGGTCTAGGACTTATGGATGCTGAGATCAAGGGTGATGACGGACGGACGGACGGACGGACAAAACGGGTGCAATAGCGCATTCGACTTCTCGAAAATGCGCTAAAAATAATAATTTTAAAAATCCTTTTATGACTACACAACCATTTTAATTACAGTTCATAAAACAAAAAGCTACGTTAATCATTAAAAGAAATGATGTTTAATTAATTTTGAAAAAAGATTTTCAAAAAAAAAGCAGTCTTGAAGGACTTGGTTGTTTGAATGCTAAGGATGTGTAAATGTAGAAAATTCCATTATTTAGCTGCACAAAAAGAGAACGATTTTTCGCAAAATGCTTTAGTTCGTGTCTTAGAAACAGAGAGAATAAGTGTGTCTAAAGAAGAGCGTAGCTGATGATTTGGTGAGTAGACCGACAAAAGTTCAGCAAGATAGGAAGGGCATGAGTCAGAAAAGAATTGTGACAGATCGCCCAGTTTGTAATGAATTCGGCCTTGTACAGGTAGCCAATAAAGTGAGTAAAGTAGAGGAGTAACATGAACATGTTTTTGTATTTTATGCCCTAAGAACTAATCTGGCAGCTGAACTTTGAACTTTCTGTACTTTCTAATGCATTTTTAGGCGCACCTGACAGACGAGAATTGCAATAATCAATACGAGCTAGAACAAGAGCACAGACAAGAGTTTTTGTTACACTAGTTGTTATGTAGTGGCGGATTGAGCTACTCTGACGGATGACTGCGAAGGCATAGTTACATATGTGATTGATGTATAGCTACAATTTCATCAATCACATATGTAATTATGCCTTCACAGTCCTCCGTCAGAAATAATGTAGCAAAGATTCCTTATCGAACAGTTGTGAACAGTATATCCGAATATGCTGCCTGAATGAAAATCGGAAGAGACAAAGTACTGCGAGATTTGTTGTTGCAAAATGGAAGTGCTTCTGTCTTGTCATCATTCAGGTTTAGTTTGCAGAACAATCATCCAAGACTTAACCTCACCAATGCACTTTTGTATCACTTGGACAATGGATTCAATATTACAGGGATCACTGTAAGGTTTATCTGCAGCTAATTGCCTTTTAACTGAATGCTGTTAACGCCTCAGAAGAAGTTCATTTGACAAAAAATAGTAGTCTCCTTTTTTATATATAAATGCAACAACACATTAAAAATCTTAATTTATTAAATACTGCCTCTCCCCTGTTGCCCCCACCCCCAGGCAAAAACATACAGGCCACTGACTTTTCTGAAAATTACTTCAAATAACGGAAGATTGTGATATTGTTGTTTTTTTTTGTGTTTTTTTTGGGGGGTTTTTTTTTGGACGCTTCTATTTGTTGAACTGAAAATAAGTGTTTCATCTCCTAATTTTTTCTCGGGTCTGGTCAATTCAGCTGGGTAAGTAATTGGCTTTCATGTTTGTTGTCCTAGCTTTATACAATAAACTGATGCTCTTATATAATGATAATGATACAGATTTGATAATATATAACGCTGTAACTGTACACGCCACCCCCCTCCCCACACACACATAGTAGAAGGGCTCATAGGGATCACGTAAAAATAGTTACGATTTACACATAAAATTAACAGCTCATTCAATGTAAAATATAGAATGTCATAACTACAATATAAAACTAACGTGTTCTTATTATGAGTTTAGTTTTAGATAAATATTTGATTGTTGTTAAATTAATTTTAAATGTAAATTTTTAAGAGAATAAGATTTAATGCTGTCTTGTTGGCATAAGTATTTGGAATACTGCGAAGTTTAATGACAGAGAAATGAATAGTTTGGGTGAACAAAAAAAAAAAGAAAGACATTTCGCCAAATGTTTTAGCGCGTATCTTAAAAGCAAAGAATACACGTGTGTCAGCAGAAGAGCGTTGTTGTCGAGTGGTTGCGTAGACAGAGAGAACTTCACTAATATTGGAGAGGCATGAGTCGGAAAATAAATAATGACTGAGAAAAGAGAGTTTTAAATCTATTCGTTCTTGTATATGGCTGCAATTAAGTGAGGATAGCACTGCAGTAATATATATCTCAAATAATTCCCACCAAAATTGAATTCACGACTCTGACGTGCTTGAAGCTAAAAAGAAGTAAATAAGAAAAAACAACGTCAGAGGGTAAAAGAATTTATGACAAATATATATTTTACTGAATTTAAAACAAATCTACGGTAAATATGTCTAATGAATAATTACAAATTAATAAAAAAATTAATATGAAAGAATATTTAATTGTAGCTTCAATCTATATCAATAGGTTCTATATTTATTATCTTCGTTTATCTGGGTTTTTAAATTTTAAATTCCAATTTACTTTTTTTTTTTTTTTTTTTTTTTTTTTTTTTTTTAAATTTTTTTTTATTGTTACCTAGTGATTGGCGCATTCATAACTTGAATTATTTTGAACCTAGAATTCGATTATTTGATAATTAATTGCTAAAAGAAATAAACATATGGGGAAAATATAGCCAACGTAAAAGAAAACAAAGTTTGCTGGACAATGGGACATAAACTTTCAAAACAACGCCATCTGGTGTCGGGATCAAAAGTAAGGGAAAGGAAACTAAGGGTTATATTTTTGAAAAAATAAGTAATTCTCTATTTAGGCAGGCATTTTGCTATTTAGCTAGTCAAATTACCTATCCATAATACTGGGACATTGTAAACAAATTATCACACAAAATCAATATGTAATTTTGCATAAATAGATGTATTGTTTTTTACAATACTAAATTTTATCTTCTTACAAAATGTTAGCTGACCTGATTGTAGAATTCTTCGATCACTTTTACCATCCTTCTCTTCAATGTTGAAACTTCTCATAAATTGCCAAAATCCCTCGTTTCATATTCGATCTAAGGCTTTCTTGACGTCTATTAAGTTTGATGGAGTTCGCGTTGGTGGCTTTTTAAAAAACGATTGGATTCGGCAAAGGCAGCATTCTCTCACCCGTCTTGTTCAATATCTTCCTTGAAGATATATTTGCTAGAAACACTCAGTGATCACCACACATCCATCACTATAGGCGGAAGGCCTTATGGGATGGAAATCAGGTCAGAAAAAAAGATAATGGTTAATACCTCATCTGCCAGTATGGCAAACATCGTAATGATTCAACAGAAGATGGAGGAGGAACAAAACTTTTAATATCTAGGAACCATTATATTTAGAGATGGTACCTGCGAAGCTTAATTCGAGCTAAAATTGGGTTGCAATGGCAGCAATGATGAAGTTATCCACAATTTGGAAGAACAAAAACATTACCCTGCCCACAAAGTTCAGACTTAACTGAGCTCTCATTAAAACCATTATCTTTTATGTATGTGAGATCTGGACACTAATGGCAAACAGGGAAAGCAAGATGCAGGCATTTGAAAATAACTGTATGAGGAAAATTATCCTGATTTTAGAACACAAGACCAATGGTTATGTCTGTCACAAAATAAACTCGATTGCTTGTCATCTAGAAATCATTTTAACAACAATTAAGAGACATGATATGGCATGGTTAAGTGATATACTGCGTCATGATACCCTGACAAAAAATATCCTTGAACTCACCATAGAAGGGTTCCGGTGAAGAGGGCGACAACGGAAAAAGCAGATTTGACAACATAAAGGAATGGGCAGGAATGGGATTGAGTGAATTACTGACCGCCGCTCAAGATAGGCAACTGTGGAAATTGTTATCTGTTGATGTGTCCATGCGCTCCCCCCAACGACCACAACGGCCACGGGGCTAATGATGATGATGATGAAAACGTTAGTAAAAATGTCTTGTCATGGTTGCAATGTACAAACAAAGCAACGTTAAAACATTGTCTCTATCAGCATTCCATAATTTAATTTTTTTCACAAACTTTCCTATATATTACCATTTATACGGGTCACAAACATAATGCAATATTTTCAGTAGGAGCTGCAAGTGTTGATCGATCAACAATCATTTGAAACTAATGGATATATACGATAATCCCACATGATTCCTTTTCCGTAGTTGAAATAACTTGCAAAATATATAAGTGTTAGACTTATAGTTTAAACTCTGACTCAACATGGGAGGTAAGTTCATAGACTTTCTAAAAGAATATATTCAAACAAAATGGGTTACTGATGACATTCTTTTACGCGATCTGTGAACAATATTTTGACTTGACAAGAACAGACGATAATGACTTCGCATTGTAAAAAGTTACAGCACTTAACAGTGTTTTCCTCTAACAACAAGTGAAAGTTGTTTCAAATAACCCTAAAAGTTCTCACGAATCATATTCTTAAGTCATTTTGACTTTTGGATTATAGCAAGTGTTAAAATTATTCTTAGTTTATAACTAACTTATGATCTTTAATTAAAACCTTACATAATTTAAAAAAAATAACTACACTTTGATTTCAACAGACTGGTTCGAGATGACACTATTCAAGGCTTCTCTCTGCTTTATAATTCTGACAAGTCTAATCTCAGGTAAATGATTTGTATTAATGTTAGCGTACACAGTGTTATTAGGAAAATCAAAGCAGGGTGGCCATTAAATTTTAAAAAAAAAAGAATTTTTTGCTCAAGTTTTGTATAACACACATACACACACTCATATATAAACATTTATTAAACGTTAAAAAGAACTCACTCAAGTATAAACATGTTTATTGAAAACTCTTATTATTGTTCTACATATCGAAAACTCCTAATATTGCTCTACACATATAAAAACCTTATAATTACTCTACACAACTACGAGGCCAACTGACAGCTTAAGTACTTTAATCCCTAATTTTAAATGTGATAACCAATGGAATAGATGCATTCGCCATTCCTCTTACTTTCTAATCATTAGCCAGTGACAATGGCATCCATTGATTGTTACTTTATTTGGCTTGAAGGAAACCATTTAAAATATTTTCCCTGTAAGATACAATTGAAATCATATCATATCAGCACTGATTATAAAATCAGTTGTATTAATTGAATGAAAAGTAGTAGTGATATCGACATTCTTTAACAAACTAATTAATTTTATTTTCATTAAGTTAATTTATCTATATTAGACAGTTATTTTTTTTTCTTCTGCCAGATTGTTTCAGCTGAATAAATTTATTTTCTAGAAGTCCAGTATTTATCTTATTAAGATTCAACAATAGCAGTAGAAAATGTTCAACAATCATTTGAAATATTTTAAATATTATTATTATTTTATAAAGCACAGCATCTTAATACCAACCAAGCGTTGATGAATATTAAAATAACAATACCGATGATTGACTTTAATAACAAATTTAGCACTTTGTATGCAATACTAAATTAAATACGACAAAGATGACATTTGTCTTATTTCAATCATAAAACTATATTGTTATAGTAACGGAAAAATAAAACAAGGAAAATGCGTTACAATTTCAACAAAAGTACTCTACTTGACTTCAAATTTGAAATTTTACCATAGAGAACATTTTTACTTGTCCAGACTCATCTTGTGAGTTACCAAGGCCAACGGCAACACTTGCAAGACCACCACAACCATCCCCGCCAATTCCAGGTAACTTTTATAAACATTTAGTAAAAGTAAACGGTGATTATGATTTAGTTCATTTATTTTTACAAATCTTCAAACCATCTTTCCCCCCAAGCTTATGTTAAACTGTTTGCAGTATTAACACGTCATTGCTTGTGAATATTTTAGAAGTTTTCATAAACTAATAAAATAAATTATAATCATTTTTTTAAGCTTAAACAGTTTTAAATAATGACATTCTTTCAATAAAGACATAGGAACATGTTGTTTTATAGCAATATTCTATCAACAATTAACCTAACTGGAGTGATGATCTTATTGATACATACTCATAGATATTTGTCTACACAGGATAAAATTAAGGTTAATATTGTTAAGAATTAATGTATCAAAGGCAACATTGGTGACATTCCGAGACTAGTGAACATCGATCCATTACCGTGGTTCACAGGCCCACGTTTCAATAACCCACAATGACAATGGAAGCGAGGTGAACAGAAAGAAAGTTGCCGCCAAGCAGGAAACAGCCCGATGCTGCGGACCACCGAAAGGGGAAGATTTTTGAGACTCGCTCCAACCAGCTACGAGTTGATTTATTGGAATTCCTAGGATAGAATTTGATGGAATGGGAAAGCCAGAGCTGCTGGAATGTCACCAGATTCCCACAAGCGCCCAGGTGGAGAGTGTGTCCCAACAGAGGGGCCATTCGGCCATTGTAAGATTGCCACCCAGTCACAAGTACAATCCAGCTGTACTATTCAAGAACCGTGATATACACACGATTGTATTTCTATCGAGACTCTCCGTGAGTTCAGACAGGATGAGTGCGTACTCGAAGTTACTTCAACAATGATTTACTCGTTTTTTAAAGTGATCATACGCTTTTTTAAAGACGATTGAAGACAAACTTTAATACTCTTGTATCTGTTAACTGGCAAAGGTTTGAAAGAATAAAATTTCTGAAATAAAATACTCGCTAGAATTCTGAACGTCACACAATTAAATAACATTAGATTTATTTAAGATTTTATTTGTTTAAAATATATATACAATTATTTAGTGAAAATGTCAACGCTAATAACAATAAAAAATATACCAGTTTACAGTTTTAAAGTGTCAGTTTCTTTATGCGCAATTACCAAATTAAATGTAAAAATCTAACATAAAAAGGATAGCTAAAGAAATTTCAAAGTTTGTCCTCGAAAAATAAAATAGATCCTTCAGTACTTTTGCATTTAAGCATCCGTAATAGTAACACAAATCAAGAAAATATGGCATGAACATAGTTCAAATATTTCTTATTCTCTCATCCATAACCACAGGTCCTTCTCGTGCTCGTTGTAACGCCGTTCTGGACGTTATGTTCCTAGTTGACGCCTCTGACAATGTTGGTAAAGGCGACTTCAAGAAGGCGCTCATATTTCTTTCTATCGTGGCTTCATCCTTTAATATAAGTCGCGATGGTGCAAGATTTGGACTGGTCGCCTTTAGCGATTCTGCGCATAAAGAGTTTGACTTGAAGGACACTACGGACAATAAAATAGATGTGCTCCAGGTAAGGTCTTGGCCTTGTGAAGATACTTAACGCAGGTACCATATAAAAATACCTTACAAGTTATGATCAATGTTCTGAGTACTGAACATAGGTACAATATAATAGTTCCTTTTACAAGCTATGGTCAATGTTCAAGGTACTTAGAATAGGTACGATATATAAATTCCTTTACAGGTTGACTTATGACTAATGGTCTAGGTACTGTACTTAGGTTAGATATAACAATTTCTTTACAAGTATTGTAAGTTGTTGTTTTTTAAAGACTTTTTTCATTACTGTTTTTCATGTTAAAAATATTTCTTTTCGTATGTGTGCACTATATTAGCACGAAGAATGTTTTAATAACTTAAATTGTACCTTAAAAGTTCATTAAATCAAATACTTAAGTTAATAGTCGCAATCATTTTGATAAGACCTCTGTGTTTTAATGAATATCAACACAACTTTATATATATATATATATATATATATATATATGTAATATATATACATATACAAATATATATATATATATATATNGATATCTTTGGTATACTAGAAAATACGGGAGCTATAGTTTCATATACTAAAATGGTTTTTACTAATGACGTTATACCACAGGCCATCGCCAACACTCCTCAGTACGCTGGCGCCACCAACTTGGCCAAAGCTCTGGAATTCGTCACGAGCAATAAAATGTTTGAGACCAACTCTGGTGGGAGACCTCACGCCCCTGATATCGTCATCGTTATGACTAACGGACAGTCAGAAAATCAGTCAGCAAGTAAAGTTGTTGTAGTTGTTTATGGGGCCTAATTGTGGTTAAGACCATTTGCAATATGTGCTGAACTTTTCTCTGCCTACTAACCCTCTCGTCAGCTAAGCTCTTCTGCAGACACATTTAGTCTCTCTGTTCCTGATTTACGCACTAAAATATTGGTGAAAGATCTTTCTTTCTTTTCTTTTTTTTGTGGCGACAAACGATAGAATTCTCTAAAAAAACAAATTACACAGACTATTTGTGTAAGGAAACAATAAATTAAAGCTTTATTATCAACTAATACAAATAATGGTAGACGTTTCGGCTCATGCCTTCATCAGTACAAAAACAATTACATGTACTTACATATATATTAAAATTAAAACATATTAAAGTCTATGTGATAAAATGAAAAGAAATGAAAGACAAAAATAAACACGGACATAGAATATAAGAAAAATGAGGAAGTTGAAGTATCTAAAGTAACAGTGAAAACCACAACGGGAAAACGATTTTGCAGTCATGTAAAATTGTGGATTTGGTTAATTCCATATGGAGCCAACGTACCAAATCGTTTTATGCAGTCCTATTCTGTAGAATTCTCTAGCATTACTAACTATTGCCTTATAGACTGCATGAACGTATTGAAAGACACATTTCTGCAAAATGTACTTTTAAAATTAATTAAACAACATTTCTTCCAACGATAGAGGTAGCTTATGTGTGACGGACTGTCATTTATGTTGTTATTAAGATATGTATGTTTATTAAAGGCATTGATTCTTATATATACATGTTATTATTTTTAAGTCAAGAGCTGTGAGCCCAGATTCGTAGTGTGGTACAGCAAAATATAAATCATCAAATGTGTATTATTATTAACATTATTATTATTATAATTAAATTAAACAAATATATTGTTCACAAGACCTTCTCCTAGCCCCATTTTTAAGACTCCCTGATCATAGACTTTTCCGGCATAAGAATGAGTGTAAAAATCTAAAAATTTATTAATCTATGTTTGTCAGACCGTAAATTAACTAAACTCATCCACCATTTTATACCTCTAAAAATTAGTTTAAAATTGGGTAATTTTGACGAAAAATTTAACTTTACATTTTAAATCCTCTGATACTTTGTTATAAATTAATGTACTTTATTTCTGAACCCTACCTCTTTTATCTTTGAGCACGGCCTTCGTTATTTATAATTGCCATTCTTGATATTTCCGCAGCGTCTTTGGCTGCAGAAAAGCTACGCAATGCCGGTGTAAAGATTTTTGTCATTGGTGTCGGTCAGTCTGTGAACCAGAATGAATTACTGGTCATTACAAGCAGCAAAGAGAACTTCTTCAGGTCCAATGATTATAACTTGTTTTTAAATATCTTGGACAAGCTTGTGACCCAGGCTTGTGTTGGTGAGTAAAAGGAAGTAGTATTCACATTCTTGAGCAACATTACACCTGCATGTTTAAATTGGAGTCATATAAGTGTGATATAAATATTTTTACCTAGCTACCAGTAAGACATAGTAAACAAAGCATAATTGCTCATTGATAGTGCAAAGAAAAGGAGGAATAAAACAATCACACATTTCCCGCAGTGCACTTTATTCTTGTTGTTTTGAAGCACTACTCACCTTCCTTCCATATGTCATTGTTAGTGCGGTTTACAACATGCGACGTATGCGGGTGTGCATTTTACTATATATATATATATATATACTGCGCCTTGTAAAATGCAAACACACATATATATATCATTTTAATAAAAGGCTATGCTCTGTGTGGTCATCGATGGCGATTGGTCCTTCAAACTCTCACAGCCAATCAAAAATTAAATCTCATTTACAAGTTGAACAAGTTTACGCGGACGTTCAAAGCGATATAATTTTTGGAAGTATTTTTTTCCAAGACTTTTTTCATTTAAGCTGTGGGCTTTCAAAAGTATTTTATTGCCAAACTACGGTGCGCACATTATGGTGTACGCATATTAACGTGAGCAGTGACTCTTTTGTGGGTACCTTTTTTATTTGATAGATACGTAGAAAATGTTTCATTACAAATGTCACACGAAGCAAGGGGTTTACTTTTTTAAATTGCAAATGAAATTGTGAGTTCTGTTAAATTATGTTGTGATAATTATTTCGTCATTAATTAAAAATTATAATTCTAAATCTGTAATTACTTTGTGAATTTTGAACGGAAAGCGATGGCCTTTAACTATTTCAAAGATCGTCATAAACACATTTATAATTAAATTCTACTCCTGTTGTAGTAATAAACTATGGAACAACCGGACATCCGGACCGGATATGTAGATTATAGCCACTATCCAGATTCGGCAAATATATCACAGATCTGAAGTGTATCCAGATACCAGTGTAGTTAGGAATTTATTAAATCAAATTAAATAATATTAATACGTTTATAAACAAATATATAAAAAAATATTTCTAAACGTCAAGAAATAAGTCGTAGGCATTGTGATTTATAGTCGAAAACCATTTTCGGAATATGTATTATAAATATAATGAATAATATTTTGTCGTGATGCACATTGATGGCCGATCGAGACGATTGTTGGAGGGGGGGTAAAACATGCCACCTAAATGACGGCGGTAGTTCATTGGACGGGCTTTCTTGCTAGTGTATATTTGCTTGCTCTAGTTTGTAGGAAATTTATATATTTACTAATGTATTACAGTCAAAAATATTGGAAATTTTCCAAAAGTAAAACATTTCTTCTGAAATTTAATAATATTGAAGAAATACACATCAATCTAAAAATTAAAATAATACAGAGCTTTACTTTATTTAATTCATTTTTATTTCATTTATTTATTATCATATAGGCAACGAAGCACGTTCCGCCGTCATTTAGAGTGACATGTTGTTACACTCCTCCTACAGCCGCCTCGAACATAAATGTGCATCACGTGGAAAAATACGATTTATTGCAGTTACAATAAATAACCCGTAAACTCTAATTTTCGGACTATAAATTCCATCGCGTACCGTTCAAAATAAAGTCTTGGAAACAAATATTAGTGACGAAACTAATGAGGATCTTAATAAGGATTCAAATTTATATAAAGGATGAAGATTTTCCAGTAATAAAAATTAAAAATTTTAGAAAAGATAATTTCATTATAAAAAAGTTTGTAAAAAGCATTCGATTCACAATCGAATTATTAACTCCATACCTTGTGTATAAAGCATCTGCTGGTGATAGTTGATTAATTATATGTAGCCGAGTGGTAGGCTAAGGTTCGGTTTTGTTAAGTACTTGACGATTAACAAACAGGTAAAAAGAAATCCAGGTCGTGAGAACTATAGTTTCTATAATAGTAGATTTATTGGTCTATCTTCTAATGTCGACACAATAACTGATGTCTAAGTAATTTAACTTTAAGCTAGCAGGTTACACAATATACAGTACTACTACTGCCTTTGCCCTATTCTACCAAGGTGCCAGGTGATTCTCGGTGACTCTCTGCGTGATTCTCTGCTAACCTAACTTTCTCCTCCCTTATATAGTCCTTGGACCGGAAGATGTTTGTTCCGGTCTAGTAGTATTGTCATATACTCTAGCCGGAAACGTACATTTACGGTCATTGTTTAGAGGACAGATAAGTCTCACCTCCGCCGGAAGCGATGCATTTCCGGCACCCAAATACACCATTGTGCTGGGCTGATGAGATAAGGGGGATATTGTTAGAGGACTGAGAATTGTCACCTCCGCCGGAAGCGCTCGCTTCCGGCACTCAAACCACAATATTGTGCTGGAGACGGAAACTTTCGTCTTCCGACTCCCATAAATAAATATTGGAAACAATTGTTATCTCACCCACGGTCGCTGTGACAGCATCAGTAACCCAACACTCAAGGCCCCATCCCTCTGCCGGAGTGAACAGAAGGCCCTTTGTTTGGGTGCGTGGTGAGGGGGGAGCAATTGTGGCGCTGCTATCTATGTTTTGGTGGCACACGGCCTCAAATACAAGAGTGTACACATGTCATGTACGCGTAGATTAGTGTTATCTTTCTAAAATAACCAAAATATTATTTTATCCCGGAGTTGGAGTAATGCTAATATTCATTTATTTAACGATTCGCGCGTCTGTCAATACGTTAGCGTAAAATATGGCACCATCATTTTAACGAACATCTTTATTGCTCAGTTCGGCAGACAATACGATATTTCATGTAATTTGTGAGATAGATAGTCAAAGTGCTCCCTTTTTGCGCAAAATATCTCTCTGATAATATATACGTCTCGTGAGGAAAATAATACACCGTTTAAAGTCTGTGAGGAGTTTGCATCGTTACAAATTGTAATAGTTATAACATGGCGAATATGCTGACATAATAATAAAAAAAATAATTTAAAAAAAAATTAAAATTTAACATTAGTTTATTAAACAATAGAATTAAAAAGGATATTTTTAAAAATACCCTTTTATTCCAATGTATTTAAAAGGACAAGACATGCACTCTGATGTGTCCGAAACAAAAGTGTCGGAACTTCCTTTCTCTACATTAGATAGTAGAGAAGTTCGATATATAATTCGATTCCATACGTTATGATTTATTTCAAGTGTTTTGTTTAAAGTTTTCTTATCATTTTCTTTTTAAAAAGTTCCACTTCCTACAAGTACAACATTTTCAGCCACAAGTAAACCAACCGCTGGTGTAACTACATCAACATTACCCACCTTGGAACCACAATCAACAGCAAGCAAAATTTATGCCCCAGTAATTGTTCCAACAACAATTACCACACTTTGTAAGTATAATTTCATTTGTAGCCTTAAAAGACAGCTAAATTTCGTTAATGGATTCCTTTTTTTTCTCGAAAACTGTATAATTTGCTACTTGAAATGTTTAGTATGAAATAGATAAATTTAAATTCTTGCGTTTTAGAAAATGTTTAGATTTGATTCCTATGGCATCCTTGTTATTTTAATAGTTATTTCTGTCAAAAAATATTTAAAAATTAAAAATATGTGAATTTTTTGTGTGGAATTAGTACAAGCTATATACTAATAAATTTCCAGGTCTTTCGGTTTTTGTTTCAATTTTTTATTTTTTTAAGGCTAGTTATATGCAGAATATACACGAATTGTCAATTATTTTCATTGCTGGTTTTTCATAATCACATACCAATTGGAATTTCTTTGAAAGCTACAACACGTCCTCCGTCCCCACCCCCTTCCGTCCATCCGTGCCGGAACTCCACCAAAGCGGACATTATCCTTGTGATTTACGCCTCCGCGAGTATTGGATCCATTAACTGGAAGGCCCAGGTCAGGTTTGCTGACGAGATAACTCAGGCCTTTAATGTGGGACCAAATGACGTCAGATTCGCTGCCCTAACTTTCAATAGGCACCCGGTCAAGAAATTTGACCTGAATTCTTATATGGACAATAAGTCTCTTTCCAGGGTAATTTAAATCTTTACTGACACATAAACACATTTTTAAAGTTTAAATTTCTCTTCAAAAATAAATTAATTTATGTCTCTTAAATACTGTTTTCGTACCCCCACACTCTCTAGCTAGGATCTGCAGTAAAGTTATTTTTAATATCTTACTATTTGTTGTAATGTTTCGGCTGGCGTTTAACAAGTTTTAATTAATCTTTCATATCTACGCTAGACAATCTTTTCAAAGAGACCCTTTCCTCAAGATTGATTAATGACAAAATTAATCAACAATATTTTATAGAGCTGCGAAAATCTGCCTCTTTTGTACACAAATAGCCTTCACTAACTAAATGTTTTTAAGATCTACAATGGTACAATAAAGTGCAAATAAAGTGTAAACAAGAAACAATACAGACGTATACAAGTACACATACTACAGCCCATCATAACCAAGTGTCCTCTACACTACAGGCTTTGTTGGACATCCCGTACCCCTACTATGGCGGCACAAACACTCACCTTGCTCTAAAGGAGATAACCAATCAGCAAATGTTCAGTTCTGCAGCGGGAGGTAGAGACAATACCAAGGATGTCGTCATAGTCATGACAGATGGACATTCGTCTCAAGCCGATGACAGTAAGACCACACATTTTCAATGTATTTCGAAAGCTATAAAACAGGTTGTGTTTTTTTCACTTGAAAAAAATAACACACACAAGTAAAACGTCGAAACACTAAAAGCTTTCGGCATGAAACAAGCAATGGCAAATATGGGTAAAAATCGAAATGAAATCACTTAGCAGAAATGAAATAGAGTTCAAGAGTTAGATAAAGAGACATGTAATATAAAGTTTGCAAAGTGAAGTAATCTGTGTCCACTCAGTTTCGATAAGGACTTTTGGCAAAGTTGAAAGAGAATACGTTTTATATATTACTTTATGTCAAAAAATGGATAACTTGTTTAGTATATAAAATATAAGTTTTAGTGACCCATAATGGCGGTTAGCTTGACGAATGAAGAAAGAGTGATTCATATTTATTTAAAAGCGCTCCATACATAACACTATCAAAGTAAAGACCACCGTAGCTTAGAGCGCCAATGTGTTTTTACCTGCAATAAAATTACAATTTGAATTTAAGCTTGAAGATAAAATGCATACAAGTTCCATTTTATTAGTACAATATGTAGGCTATTTCTATTTAAAATAAATATGTTAAGACTTTGATAGCTAGTGCAAATTTTAAGTGTTATTAAATTCCACTTTTTCTCCTTGTAGATCTAATACCGAGTTACAACTGTTAGTCATAGATTTATTTATTTTCTCAAAGCCTTGAGAGAAGCCCAAAATCTCAAAGACCTTGGAGTGACGTTGTTTTCTGTCGGGATTGGATCTGCGGTCTCCATCCCTGAACTTGAACACATCGCCAGTAAACCTCAATACGTCTTCAAATCTCCTGGCTACAACCTTCTGGATTATATCAAGAGAGATCTCGTTCAATCCACATGTGACAGCGGTAAGTGCGCGAGTACTCGGGATCTTTTCTTGAATTGCAGTGTTGTGTTTACGTTTCTTACTCTTAATTTATTTGGTGTATATTTGTGTTTTACTTTAATGAAAGAGATAAAGATTAGGATTATAAGCTAGAGTAGACGTAGTGATTTTTTTTTCAATGAGACTTGGAAAGATTTTTCTGTTTCTTTTCATGGTAGTATCGTGTAAAAACATGTACAATGCTAATTTCACTTATTGCACCTTTATATTTCAGTGTAATTACACGGAAAAGAACAACAATCCTGAAGACTCAAACATTGTTTTAATTACATCCTCAAAGTTTTTAACCAACGATTGGAAAATAGCCAAACTATTTTCAATACAATATTTGAAAAGCATTCATGTGTTAATAAACATAGAGTTTAAAATGAAAGCCTAAAAAAATTAAGGTAAAATAAAGACTTAAAAAAAAACAACAGACTTTTCTTTATATTTTTAAAAGTATAATTATTACTTTTTTTTAACAGCAATACAAGGTAAAACAATATCGTTTAAAAACTTAATTGATGTAAGTTATAAAGAGTTTGCCTGCGATAAGGCTTTCAGATAATTTTTTTTAAAAGATACACAGATTATTTGTGTGATTAAAACAAAAAATTAAAGCTTTATTTATTTAGTAATAAATATTTAAATTAGTTTATAAATTAAGATCTAATGTTCTGTGAACATTGATTAAATATTTTAAAATATACAATCATATTTATTTTTTAAAAACGACTAAAAGTAACTAGTATGACTTTTTAGCCTGTCGTCACCTTCTAAACTAAATGGTAAATAACGGGCCTCTGTGTCCATTTTAACTCTTCAGTAATGGAAACTTCAATGGAGACTGATGAATTAACTAGTGAAAATGTTATGAGCAAAATATGGGTGAGACTTCAATCAGGCGTATATATTAATAGACATATGTAATGCAAACTGTGTATGAGGTTTCGTTTACAAGAAGTCACTAAACAAAATAAACTTTGGGAAAAGAACATACCTCAACGAACTATAGACACACAAAAAATGCAACTAATAAAATGAAATTGAAATTTTGCTGTTGTGTAAATCCAACGAAAAAAAGAGCAACAGAAGGCAAGGGTTAGTACACAGTACACAGGTTATTTATCTAAATAGAGAGTGGGCGTGGCGAATCATTAGCATGTCAGTGAAAACAAAGCATTCATCTTATGTTACGATAAGGTCCCATATTATTGGAAAAACACAATTTTAAATACTGACTGCAGCCGCGTGTGTGTGTGCAGTAAATAATGGCGGTGACAGACAGGTCATCAAACATCCATATGGGCGTCCATTAATATGTCGGGAGATATGTCACTTATTGTCTTGAGTAATCGATTCGTCTTATTAAATATAATTTCTCTAATTACCAATAAAACTTTGTATATGTATAGTTGACATTCACTTGTGTCTCTGTGAAGAAGAATATTCTTCTCACAAGTCTCATAATAAATCCCATGCTCTTTGACCTAAAACACGAATAATTAGGTGAAAATAATAAATGCTAAACAACCAAAACGTCGTCGATTTTAAACCGGAATCCACGAGTGAAACGTTTAGAAAATTAAACATCTTGTTACAGGGGCAGAAGCTAAAAATCGTGGTTTGGTGAAACGAAATTAAGGGTGACCATAGTCAATTGACATAAAGGGTATATGTAAATCCAGTGAAGACGATTAATTGTGCCCTTTTGCACAGTCATCCCTTGAGTTTTTGTCGACCACAGCGATCGCGCTTTTTGCGATATAATCAACACACAACATTGCGGGTTAGAAGACCAGTTGTAATAAAAGTGAATATTTAATTTCAATTGTATTATTTAATATTTATGTCATTAAGTTTCATTTTTCAATCAATAAGTAGACGGTTTGATCCCGCTTTTATTATTTGAATACATCTCGCATCCCAAAATGTTATGCCGGGCTGGGCAACCTGCAAAATATGTTAATTTAAACCTTTTATAAATATTATTGTATGGACCTTATACGCTTACACTAAATCTAAAAGATGGTGATGTCTCTCTTTGGGCGTTACTTTTTCGCAATAAATTAAATTAACTAGATTCGACTCATGGCGTAGCATACGCCGCAGACGTAATCATTGATAGTACAAAGAAGAAGAAAAAAGTATGGGGGGGGGGGGCAGACACAAACACGTACAAATTGAACAACGCGAGTGAACGTTGGAAAGGCCACCGAAGAATTTTTATGAAGTATTTTGGACATAGCGACAAGTTCTGCTTTGCTACCAAATACTCTTGAAATATTCTTGTATTCATCTTATTGTTGACTGTGTATAACTACGTTTGCGTCATGTATAACTACGTTAGCGTCACCGAGAACAACTGAGAGCTCGTCACCGAAGGTATCCCAATGTTAAAAAACAAATATTACTTCTATGTTGTCACATTGGGGAGACACAACTCGTCAATGTTCTTTTGTAAGAAATATTCACCTGATAGAAACAGGCAATTTACCTGATGAAGAAATTATTATAACATTGGACGAAGTTTCTTTCCCTCTTAAATACATGCGAGTCAATGTTTGTGTTCGCTAAGAGAGGATGAAAAGAACGGACATATACATAAGATTTTTAAAAAATATTAAAGCTACATTTGGAGCTAGAAACTAATACTTTCCGCATTCATGTCAGGCGAATGTAATAACCTCTATTTCACTAAATACATTTACTCTGTGAAGGAATAAATAAAGTAAATGCTAAAAGCATTGCTGGTCTCAAGACATTTCCTAGAACTTTACTACCTTCTCTTGCCGACAGCTTACTGTGATTAGTTGACCCCAGTGAGGGTCATTTGTCATGCCCATTGCCCCATAATCGCTTTGGTAAATTGTGTTTATAGATTTCCTTAATAATTATTGTATTATTCCATGAACCCTCTTGTCTTCTGATAGCCCAATAAGCACTCACAGGCATTAGAAATATCTACTAAGTTGCATTCATTTTAAGCATTATTATACCATTTCGACGCCTAGTTCTGAATGCTTGATTGTTAGAATGATGAAATATGTAAAAGCTAAGCTAACAAAAAGTTTTCATGTTTCTTTCTTCTCCGAGCCTGGTGTTCGGCTTCCATATACCAGTAGTCCATCCATGTTACGGTTACTGTATACGGGATGACCACTGCGTCATCATCCAGTCAGTTTAAGCTTCTCACTTGGGAGAGATTCCTCGCCCATTCCTGGTTTAAGGGGCATGGACACCCAAGTGACATCCGTCACCCATCCGGGATAGTTCTGAGATCCCCCATCCCTACTCACCAGAACCATTACGACCTTCTGCACTCACCAGCTTTCTGGCCCACCGTAAGCGGAACGATATTTTCTCCCACGTAGATTTACACAACGGAGTTAACCCCGTATCTATTCAGCGAGTAGTCAACCCTATACACCACAGTAAGAACAACACGTGCCTCTATTCTAGACAGATCCACTCCTCGCCATAGATGCTAATTCTACCAGCTTCACAAATTAAAGTATTTAAACGAAGTGGGACAAATGTTTTATTAGGTACCGAAAGTGATTATTAAAAATTGTAATTATATTCTTTGTATTGAGGTAATTAAAAAATTATTTCATGGTTTGGATTACCTGTGATTCATTAAAAAATATATATATTTAGTCCCATAGTGTGTCTAGATTGAAACAATAATAACCATACTCTTAGACGGAAGAAACAAATATGTTACCATATATTTCTTTAATGTTCTTTAATAGCACTGAGTGTTTTGTAAAAAATAATGAGAGAAATAGTAAAAAAAAAAAAACTCTGGTGAAATGTCATCAGAGAAATACTACGGCAATATTAGAAATAATAAAATTTTTAGTTCAAAATAAATTTTCAAGGAATAAAAAAAAGGTATGACTTAAGTTAAAATCACAAACATAACATATTTTACGATGATGAGCATTTTATTTATCATTAATTCTGGATAAAAATCAGCTACAATATTATAATTAAGAATTATGAAATATATTTCAGTCGACTTGCATGCTGTTATTTTACGTGTCAAAACAGTTCATGAGTTATTTGTCTTTATCGTATTTTATTCATAAAAAATATAATTTTCACTTATTTGATTTCTGTATTTAGAATGCGGCTGCGGGATTGAAATAATAATTTCTCAATTAAACATTAAATAATTTTAACGGTTTAATTATTTTTAATGATTAATCGACATATTACAGGCATATTAATGAATGTCAACAAAAAAAATTAAAGAAAAAATAGCGACTGATAAATAATAAATTTCATGATGATTACAGGAGCCTTTTAGTCTTTAGCTATTGACTGACAGGTATGTTCAAAATGTTAATTAAGTTTGCCGATCGGCTAATATCATTCCTTGCCAAGACAGTTTTTTGCATACCAGTAACCAATTACCTCAGCTTCATGTGAACGATTGTTCAGCTTGGCTGGTTATATTGTAAATTAGACCCGCTAATCACTTGATTCAATTATATCAACAGATTTGTAATTTTGCGCAGTTGGCTAAAAGCTAATATTTATATAAGGAAGACATTCCAGTGTTATTTTGATTTTCAACAAGAACTTTTAATAACTGTTACTTATGACATAATACATGTTAATTTGTTGCTTTAATCGAAATAAACCATTAATTAATAATTAATTTTTCTAAAGTTAACGATTAAATTTAAATTCTAATTTAGAAAATTAGGAAT
This sequence comes from Radix auricularia, assembly GCA_002072015.1. Taxonomy (NCBI): domain Eukaryota; kingdom Metazoa; phylum Mollusca; class Gastropoda; family Lymnaeidae; genus Radix; species Radix auricularia. The sequence goes on along the minus strand of MUZC01000673.1, from coordinate 158,619 downwards.
ATCTACATAATTTTTATCTTTCATTTTGATTTTATTAATTTTTTTATTTTAATTATCATTATTCCAATTATAATTAAGGGGCCGTCCATAAATGACGTCACGCGATTTTTGCCGATTTTTTACCCCC
>MUZC01000673.1:92384-157723 GCA_002072015.1 Radix auricularia | reverse complement strand
TTTTTTTTCCAATTCTTTTTTCTTCAGGATTTCACTTACGTCACACAAGAGTTGTAAATATAATGTCACAAATGGACGAGGCGTGTTTAAATTGTTGCATTCTCTTGTGGAATTTATAAACTAATGAAAAATACATGGCTACCGCTATCGGTCTATTTAACCAAGGTCTCGGTAAACAGCGATAAATTATCTCATTTGGAAACTCTTGGGGGTAAACTGAATCATTGTGGGCATAGAAAATTCGCTAGAATCCGCTACTTTTGGGTTAACAGTAATGTTAACATAAACTTTTATAATTTTAATATTTAGGTATCTTATTGAACCGGTCCGTTTTTTCAAACCGTTTAACAGGCTTTCAAAAAAAAAAACGAAATGTGTTAATATCCCTTGATTATATTTTATTTTAATGCATGCAAATTAAACATTGACTATAAATCATTACTGTTAACTTCTTTGTTTATAAAAAAAAGTTATTTAAAAATAATTTTTCAATAATTTTTTTTTTTTAAATCCCTCAATTGACTGACGGGCATCCCTTAAGAAAGAGGTCGGCGAACATGGGTAAATTACCTCATCTGGGGTCAAAAGGGAATTCTTGGGGGTAATACAGACTCATTTGGAACATATAACATCTACTACACTCCACTATAAGATATATTCAAATACGTCATGTGTACGTGTACGCTTGGTACACCGGTTCCTTCCAGAAAATGTATTTGCTAAATGTGTCATCTTTGTAGATTTCTTACTTACGTACTATACGAAGAAACCTAAATCCAAACTACTTTCATTTATATTGACACGAGTGACAATAATCCTAATCTGACTGTATCAAGTATCCTTTCTGTCATATTTAAAATTAATGCCTTAAAAACTGAGTTCAGAAGAAAAGTTGTTTTGTGCTCCTCTCGAATTGCGATGTCGAGAATCTGATGCATTCAATAAAGTTAATGAATACCTTGACTAATTTTAAATGGGCACATTTATCATTATATTTAGAATGGCCAGAGACCTTTGACCAGAAACCAATCGAAAAATTATATCAAACTAAAAACGTTTATAATTGTATAAAATAGATTCCCCTCCTCCACCCACCGGTAAATAGATATTCCGTGTCGTTTTGACTAAAAAAAATCTACATATAATCCTATTCAGATCTTTTTTAGACACTTGTCCTGTTTGTAAAACTCACCAGTTGCAGTCGGATGGGGGGGGGGGGAAGATAACCGACCAAAAAAAAAGTTAGCAGACTCCTGCCGCGAGTGAAACAAACGATGTGGTTACATCACAAAAGCTACGATGTCAACATCAAACGACGCAGGGTAACAATTTCGTATGTTCTCTTGAGGGTTCTCAAACTTATATTTTATAATTATATGTAATTTTCATGTCTTGATAATTTACGCGGACCGGCGTCTTATGGCCTATCGATCGGCACTTTCAGAAGCACTGAAAAAAAAAAGTCATTAAATAAATTTTAAGTGACCAAATATTTCAGTGGAAGTTTTATTTAAAGTTACCCTTTGGATGTGACGTCACATTTCTTCAACCCCCCTCCCTCCCCCACGTCACGCATCGTCACAAAAGTGAGACCCCCCTCCCCCCCTAGGTGCGTGACGTCATTTATGGACGGCCCCTAATTCCTTTCTAATAATTTACTTCTCGTCTCCTAATTTATCTTTCAGAACCCTGATATCTGTTTCTTTTTTTTAAAATCAGTTATTCCATGCCTCAACTTTTAACTGTATTCAATTTAAATTTTATTTTTGTAAATTGTCAAGATGACCCGATATATAAACATCATTAGACAACATATTATAAATAAGGGACTATTTTTATAATGGAAATAACACAATTGTTGCCATGTCAACATGCTGTAACTTTTAAAAACAATGTCGTCCAACTGCTGTTGTTAGCATGGGAAACAACAAAAAAAATTTTTTGATAAATTTTCTCTCCGTAGTCGATTACCTAACTTGTCAACTGGTATTAAAACTTTTAACTGTTTAATTTAAATATCTTTTTCAAAATATCTTGTTTCAAATGATATAAAAGGAAGATACAATAATAATAATAATATAATAATAATAATAATAATTATAAGACAAATTTGGCTCATCCGAAGAATCTCTACCGTGACGTCACGGCGCTATCGGTTATCTTTTCTTATCTTAGATATACAGACGCACCTTCCATGCAGAAGATAATTGCGTCCACAGACCAAGAGAGATGATCTGTTGGCAAGTGATGCAGCGGTCACAGGCCACGGCTATAGGGGTTCCACGCATTACCCCAGCCACCTAACTATTGTCTAGTTAGGTACCCATTCGGAGCCGGGTGACTCGGGGATTCCTCGGGCCCCGAGAACAAATCCTCACTTTCGTGTGGATTCGAACTCGTGACCATCGGTATGACAGTCGAGAGCGCTACCACTGTTGCTGGAAAAATAATTCTATACATTATAAAAGGATTTTCAACAATGTAAATCTTTAGGATTTAGGTTAGGTATAGCTTTAGAATTTTCGGAAAATGGAAGGTATTTGGGTTTGGGTTAGGTTTAGCTATAGAATGTTAATGTTAGCCTTTTTAAGGACGCGTAAAAACAACAAAGATGGCCGGCTGTCATGACATCATTGGGTCACGGTGGATAAAGTATCATGTTATAATATTTTTTTTTTTTAAATCACTAAACATTTAAAATTATTACCCTATCAAAGTTACTTTTCAAGTTGAATTTTCATTTCGCATTAAATAATATGAATCATTACAAAAATGGTTTCATCGTGCCACAGTGAAATCAGCGTGGAATTAAAATTTCAATGAGCGGTTGACCATTAAAATTCGTTTTTTTATGTTTTAATCTTTCAATGTTCATTAAAACTATTCTGTCATGAGTGTTGTTCTATCTACATGAATTGTATTGGTTGGCTCACCAGTTTTGTGATGACGAGGATTGGCGAAAGTTCTACGTATCGAGCTGGTCTTATTTGTAATGTTTGAAATGTAACTATTTAGCAGCTAAACAAAACAAAATACTAAAAAAAATAAGCTTGTAATATTAAAAGCCTGAAAAAGTTTACACGTCTCTCTCATCAGACAGCGGATAGATTTGTGTCAGGTGAGTTTACCGATCTTAGATAGGTCAAAGCAAGCAGCTACCGACACAAAAGTAACAAATAGTATAATAATAGTAATAATAATATTAACAATTACTAATTATAATAAAGAAGTATAATAATATGATAAAAGTAAAAAAAAAAAATAGCTACAAAAGTTAGAATCAGTTATAATTTAATTATTTCCCCTCAATAATACATATTTTCAAGCGGAATAATTTTTGTTAAATCCTCTAAATAATTACTAATTAATTTTCTTTTTCTTTTACAGAATTGTCCAAAGATGGTCATCACGAATAGTTTCTGTTTCATTCTTCTGGTATTTCTTGTGTCAGGTATGTTTCAGATTTAATGGCTTCGTAATCGTTCAATTACTATGATACAACAGAATAGTATATTAACAACTAGCACTAATGTAGACCCACAACTATACTAATGTTGATTAAAAGATGAACAGCTTACAGTTATTTAACTAAATTATAAACATTGGTAAATTAGCTGCCAGCTTCAGTACTTGAGAATATTCAAAAGTGAAAAGAATAACACCATTAGTCAAACCATTAAACCTTGAAACACTAGAAGATAGAAGAACCAAGAGTTATGTAGTAATTTTAGATAAAGCAATTATTTCTAAATTAGTAATATACCACACTAAAAGAAGTTAATACAAGCATCAGATAGGCATAAGTATAAAAACAAATTTCGTATTCTGTAAGCAAGAACAAACACACACAAATTTTCGCTCTTCCGCTCTCGAATTCGGGTGTGGTTAAGGCAACCATGGAAAACCAAAATTTTGTCAACATTTAAAAATATAATAAGAATGCAAGATGAGACACGACCCATAGATAAGCGTATTATAAAATAATCATCATTATAGAAGATAAGATATTATCATATATATATATGTATAAATCACATAAGATATACATCACATGTGATTAATTAAGGCTAATGTACATGTACACTAGTGTTAGCATGTATTTTATTATATTTCTTCCACATGTTTATGAAATTGTTTTCTCAGGTTGCTGAATTTTCTGTTTACCTTTCGGATATGAATTCTGTCATTCAGAATGACTGTAATTTTATCCTTTCAGATAAGAATTCCATCATTTAGAAAGACTGTAATGTTATCCTTTTAGATTTGAGTTACAGCATTAAGCAAGACTGTAATCTGACATCTACCTATTTTAAAAACTTCTTACTATTTAGCTTTCTTACTCTACCATTTTGGCTTTCATAAAAGAAGGCTTTTATTTTCTTGCCAACTGGAGGGTTCCAGTAAAATACTATACTATACTCTCACGTATTTGCAGTTCCTTATTCGCAAACACGCATAATGGCAGTAAGGCTTTCAACCTTATCACATATTAAGTACGTATGTGTACAGTAATAAATTGTTTAAGTTTACGAATATATATGTTCCATGATTTATGCATGAAAAACACCTACCACATAATGGTATTATTGTTAAAGTCCTATACATAATGGTATGCATTGTTAAAGTCCTATACTGACTTGCAGTGTATAGTTTCTGTTGATTAAAATATTGTTGCAGTAAAAAATTAAGATGTGTTTACATTATCATTACCACATAGAGAAATACATAACTGCATACAATATAACTACTTTATTTCTCTAAAACTGCAATAATGATAAAAGGGTTGTTATTAATACGTGTTTGCCCAAAAACCAATGTCAATAATACACCCCCAGTGTAAACACAAGCGAGTTAACACAGAAACGGCAAAATAAAACTTTTGTGATGATATTGTTTAGGCGGGAGGGCGGCAACACCAGCGAGATCAAATTTATTTTGATAAATCAACTAAAGCTTCACACAGTATCGTGAACTTTTTGGTGCATCAAAGCTCACAATACTCTATTCCCTCGGTGTTCGTAGGTGTTACAATGCTACATTCTTCACCAATCTTTACCCGCCTCGCAACACCTGTGGCTAGAGAAAAACCGTGAATTTGGATGCCGTTTTAAATAAGACCATGCTTTAGATTTTATACAGTTCTAAATGCTCACAAACCATTTAACTCTTTCGCTGCGGAATTTTTTTTACGAAAAAATGTAAATTATTAAACATAAGAAACACATGGAAAGGGTGCGGGGTTGTAGGAGTTAAGGGGGAGGAGATGGGTAGATAAAATAAAAATACAAGTATCAATATGTCCTGTCGTGGAATTTCAAAGGAAAGCGAATGACGAAAACAAGAATGGACTGCATAGAAATATCAGAGGCTGTGTTTGTTGTTGATAGTAATTTTCGGGAGAGGAGTTTTGTTTTCCGTATTGATTCACAAAAAGAAAAAAAAATCCTTTTATGTTTGCGATTTCTTTTCCATGTTCAGAGAAAAAAAAGATGTATCAAATTTAATTGTAGTATTTTGGGACCATGTTTTATTTCCTGTTGACAGATATTTACTGCTCACAAATAAGTCTCGTTAAATGTACTTTACGCTAAATATTTCAAACAAATATTTGCATATGATAAGTTGTTTTGCAAAACGCTATGTAAATACAAAAATGCCGCATGCGAGCTGAAGTTTGGACTCCATAATATATACATAGATTGAGACCACACGACCTTCACCACACCTATGTATTTCATGGGACAACATGTATCGTATGTATGTATATATATATAAACAACTTTTTGATACTTCGTCAACAAACGCAGTTATTGTGCTGGATATAAATGAAAACCAAAAACAGTATTTTGAAATTTCTAAATTTCTTTTCCTTATAAATATTTGCTGGAAATCCTGAATTGATCCTTTATCTTTTGTAGAAACGTTTAATGAGAGTGGTCAATAACTAGGCATTATTTTTAATATTCAGATGAAAGTAATAGGTTTTTTTTCTTTTAAATTTGAATGCAGTTCTGCATTGACAATTGAATTGTTTAAAATCTGCCCCACCCCCGCACCCACGCCATTTTTTCTCCTGAAAATTATTCCCAGCAACCGAAGATTCCCTTATTTTGTGCCGTTTAGTTGTTTTGTTATTTTAAACTCAAAATACATTTTGTCTCTCATCTTGTGTCTCAGGTCCGGTGACATCCACTGTGTACTTTATCGGCTTTCGTGAGTGCTGTAGGAAATCAGGTTTTGCTTGTCACGATGAAGGTGAGAGATTTGTATGACAAAAGAGAAAATCATTTTGCTTATCAAACATTTTGACGTCGGATAGACATAGAAAAACATCATTTTTTATTGATAATATTTAACGAAATAAAAACAACGAAAACTAAAAAAAAAGCAACATATGATCGTAATGAATTTATTTTTATGACGTTAGTAAATGGCATTAGCATTAGAAGGGACGCCACTAGGGGTGCGGACCTTGTCGGGTTACACCAAGAAGTAACGTACTCTACGGTCTCTTTATTTACGCATACATATTGGGATGAAGTATTCTCGGTAAGTCTTCAGGTTAACATCATGAGCACTGTTTTGGGTTATGATTTGTTTTTTTAACACCTCATAATTACTTTTTCTTACTGTGTTTGTTTCCTTCAAATTGTGTGCGCTTTTATAGCATTTTTTACAATGTGCGTTACTTGAGTATTTAATAGAAAAATTATAATATTTGTTAGGAGATATATTTAAATATAAGTAGTTCAATATAATGTCAATGAATTTAAATTTTGTTATTGTTAATTAAGTAAGAAAACGTTTAATTTTGTATGACATTTTCTTTATGAAACATATATTTTAAAGTTTACTCTTAATTTTTTTTTCAAATGGAGAAGTTTGTAGGTTAAAAAAAAAATTCATTATTTATAAATAAATACAATATATTTTTAAAAATTTTCTTTAATTTTAATCGATATTTTATCGATTTAAACTAATTTTAATCGACATATTTATCGATTAAAACTAATTTTAATCGATAAAATATATTACAGATAAATCAAGAAATTTATCGTTAATATCCACTGCCCTTCTTTTGTTATTTCAAACTTACATAAAAAAATGATTTCATAAACATTCATATGCAATTTATCGAAATCAAATGGCGTTGCTATTAAGAATTAAGGGGACAAAACTGTCACTTCGGAGTGACCCGACCCTCGAAATGTTCTATGGTTTTCCCTATCAGCATATCATCTGATGCTTTGCTAAAGATCTGTACAAAGATTTTAATTATATTTACTTGCACACAACTTAAATCGGACTTTGGCACTGCCTGCCCCTTTTTTTCTAGCAACGTCATTTAGCGGTGCAGCTTAGGGCCATGCGATCGAGTATTGATTAGCAAAAGGAACAGTGAAGAACGAAGCGGACACTGGCGGTAGGTCATTGATAATCCCACACTCTGCTGCAGTCCTAACCATGGAGACTGGTATGCTTTGCCGGGGTGGTGCCAAAAGTTGTAGAGATTCGAAGTAGGGAAATTTCCACCCCTCTTTTGAGATAACTTTTAGCAGGAGGCATTTTCGAACTTGTGTCCTGGGTGCAAAGGCGTCGGCAGCAGAAGCGAACGCTTCAGTGGGGACGGGGGGAGTGATAAGCTGTTATTTACCCTTTTGGCGAGGGGGCAGGTAGCGTAGGTGATCTTCCGGGAAGCCCCATGAAGGCTCTGGACTGCTGACTTCTTCCACATGTAGGATATTTAAATCAAATAAAAATTTACTTTAATATGTACAGCATTTATTCTACAGGCAGGAAGTGTGTGTGTAAAAATGAATGGTACACGCAATATGAATGTTCACTAAACGTTCCTGGACTCTTTAACGCCTTTGATGAGTGCTGCAATGAAGATGACCCCTACGGCCTCGCTTATGGCTGTGAATACTATGGTCAGTCGCATGTTTGGTATAAATATTTACGAGTTTACTAAACGATATCATTCTTTTGTCTAAGTATCAGATTTGGTTTCATGAGGGAGTCAAAATTTCATTTATTTTATCAATTATTAAAATATTTTCTCCAGGTTAAAGTATATTAAATGAAGAAAATTGAAAAATGTTAAGAGTCTATGCTGTTCATATATTAGGCAAATAACTCCAGCTGAACAAATTATTTTAACCTATCTAGGCTTTGTTGTTGAATAATTTTTTTAAAAATATAAGTTTATAAATATTAAGGAATATAAATTAAGATTTTCATTAAAATATTAACACATTTCTTATGATATTTTGAAAGTAATATTGTTGTTAGGCTTGTATATTTTACACACCACTCTTGCAATAATGTTATTTTAACTGATGTGTTCCCGGAGACTCGAACCAATGATTTTAGAAATGCGTTTGTCACTTTTAGTGTGAAGGTTTTATTCGGAATAAAAACAACATTTAAATAGAACTAATTGTTTTAAAAACCTTTAAATCTTTTATAAACGAAGCTTAACTAAATTTTAATAAATGTGCATTATAATCTGCATCGCTCGACAATACTATAATCCAAAATTTCAGTCGTGACTCAAATATATAAAGGATTTATGTTTTTTTTTTAATATACTACAGTCTGCCTGCAAAATTTCAGCTAGATTTCAACAGTGAAAAGGGTTTAAAAAACATGTTTAACATACTCAGAAAAGGTAGTTCAATGTAATACTCACCGCTATAATGTATCACAAAAATTTATATGCTACATATAGATACATTGAGATAATCTTTAAAAATGATTATTTTAATTATCTACGTTCGATCGATCTGAAATTTTCATAGATAATTTCCATCGTCGGCACAAGTCTGCATGCAAAATTTCAGCTCACTATCAAACGAGGAAGTGTGTTACAAATTGACCCAATGTATTTCCGGCAAACAATCAATCACGTAAGACATCAAGCAGACGCCACGAGCTATTATAAATGGCTTAATATAAAAAAAAAGCATAACATGAATCTCTGATTTAAAAGAAGTAAATGAAGGTATATTTATTACAAAAAGCATGGAGTGACGATCCAAAAAAATTAGTTTTTTCCATATATAATGGATTCATAGCCTTTAAAATATAACAATCTGCCTGATAAATTTCAACTCGATTTGATCCTGGTGAAAACTTAATACAACCCTCAAATAGACATAAAGATAAAAAACACCTTTCTTATTTCATATGCAAGAACAAACACATACAAGTTTTCTTTCTTACCGTCCGGTATTCGGACGTGGAAGGGTTGCCTGAAGAAACCAGGAAAGCCAACACTTATCATCTTTAAAACTCTAGTAAGAATACAGGACTAAACACAAACCATAGAAATACGTAGGACGCAATAATCTTCTGTAACATATAAGAAAAAAGTTACAAAAACATATTTAATATAGCTTCACCGCGAGACAGACGAGCTCCAGTAAGAACACTTGACTTTTTACGATCAAGGTTTTATCCCCAAAACATAAAATAATAATAAAATTTTAAAAATTTAATTTAATCTAAGAAAATATTACACATTCACATAGTTTTCTTGCTGTTAAAATAAACAAAAGATACTTTGCTATTTTAATAAAATATGTTTTCTATTATTTCTAACATTTCAACTATCATCCAGAGGGCGTGTGCGCATGTCCGAAGTCAAAGAAAAAATACATACCGTATTGTGAGTACACGAACACAACAAAAACAAATATAAAAGAAATATACAGCTCTAGATCAGGTAATAATACTAATAAGCATTAATTTTAAATACTGGCTTACAATATGTGATGAATATGACTTGAAAATAGTATCATTTTAAATAGTTTTTTCACCCAAAATAATGTTGATTTACTATAATAATTTTAAAAGGTTTTTATTTCAGATTTAAATTTTCGTTCTAATTTATTTTTACAAAACACGTACCAAAAATACTTATATGTTTATTTAAATTCAACGCTAAATACATTTATAATTGGACTGATATTTCAAATAGCCATCTAATTTCATCTATTAACTTAGCGAGTTATTTTATTGAACTCACAGAAGATCAGTAAAACAACCCCAGCAATTTAAATACGTTTTGCATATGGTTAAAGGAAGATATACGGTATTGTGCATCCACACAAAAAAAATATAAAATAATCTTTTTGTTGTATTTTTTTTTTTTTTTGCTTTAGACCCTCTTCCAATTCAAACAGTACCCGCAAAAACAAACAACCCACCTTTCGTTGCTAATCGCTACTGCTGCGAAAAGCATCCCATGTTCTTCGACAATGACTTATTGCGGATAGGGAAGAAATATTGTTTCAAGGATGGTAAGTTTTTATTCTGTCATTTGTCTACGTTTGTCTTTACAGCCGTAGAGATAAAATGAAAGGATCTCAACATTGCAAACTATCACCCCCTATAACAAACTAGAAGTTGTTTTACAAATGAATGATTACGTGAAAAATCATGTTTATTTAATTTTGTTCCAATTATTAAATATATTAATGTGGCCGTGTGCCACCAAAACATACATATGTGCGCTACAACTGCTCCCCCCTCACCACACACCCAAACAAAGGGCCCTCTGTTCACCCCGGCAGAGGAATGGGACCTGGAGTTTTGGGTTACAGATGACTCGAAGACGAAAGTTTCCGTCACCAGCACAATATTGTGTATTTGGATGCCGGAAGTGAGCGGCTCCGGCGGAGGTGACAATTCTCAGTCCTCTAACAATAACTCCCCGCCCCATCTCATCAGCCCAGCACAATGTTGTATTTGGGTGCCGGAAACACATCGCTTCCGGTGGAGGTTAAAGTTATCGGTCATCTAAATAATGACCGGGAATGTACGTTTCCGGCTAGAGTATATTCAATACTACTAGACCGGAACCAACATCTTCCGGTCCACGGACTAAATAAGGGAGGAGAAAGATAGGTTAGGGGAGGATCATTCAGAGAATCACCCAGAGAGTCACCAAGAGAATCACTCGGGACCCGGCACCTAGGTAGAATAGGGCAAAGGCAGTAGTAGTAGTACTGTATGTTGTGTAACCTGCTAGCTTCAAGTTAAATTACTTAGACATCAGTTTCTGTGTCAATATTAGAAGATAGACCAATAAATAAACAAGTATAGAAACTCACGACCTGCATTTCTTTTTACCTGTTTGTGTTAATTGTCAAGTAGTTAACAAACCCAACCTTAACCCGCCACTCGGCTACATTAATAAGAAAGTTACATGTACTAAGTAGGTCTGTCAATATTGGTAACAGCTGCACGAACACCAGTTCGAAATGTCACTTAAACTGTCCACGTCATGATAGATATGAATTGCTCCCTAGCCACCATCCTTGCCCCTCATTTCAAATAGGCGCTAACGGCAGTGTTCTAGCAACATACTACAGTATAACCTCACATGATACCTGTTATTAACTTTTGGCCACGCATCATCGTCATTTAGGCTTTTAACATTAGCACATAGTACGTACTGTAGTATTATTACCTGAACTGCGTGTACTGTAGATATATATGGCTATGTTCTCTTTAAATTCTGTCAATTATAATACATATTTTTTAGGCTTAGAAAATGACTTTACAGTACAATAATACAGTATCGGTTACTATGCTATGCGTTGTTAGTTTCGTCCTATAATTAGTGTCTTTGTTATTAAAATAATATTTCACTACAAAATTAAAATGCTTTTATTATCATGATTAAATTAGTGAAATAAATAACTGCAAGCAATATTAATACATTATTAATACACATAATGAATAAGGGTGTCTTTATGAAAAGCTTTAGAAGTATTTAGTACCAAATAGAATCTCATGAATAGGAGTTTTAAAATTTCATCAAATTTCGCGGTTAGTCCGCCCCCATCCCCAAAAATAAAAAAAAAAAAAAAAAAAATGAGTATTGTATTGTGAGCTTTGATGCACTAAAAAGTTCACGCTACAGGGTAGAGATGTAGTTAATTTATCATAATTTACTTTATGTATAGCAGCCTGATGGCGTTTGATCACGCTACTGTTGCCGCCTTTCGACCATTTGCCGTTTTTTCCGTCAACTCGCTTGGCATGATTCCTAGTGACCGATGTCCTATTTGTCTAACACTGTTAGTAACTGTTAAATTTTAAAACTTTAAATAATGGCAACATTGTGTATTTTTAAAATCAGTTTTTGGGCTTGGCACACATCGGTAATTAAGACAAGAAACAAAAGCAAACGGAAAGGGTGCAGTTTATAGCAGTAGGGAAGGACATGTTAGTGGATAATGAACATTGACTAGTCTCAATCAGTCCGCAAATTTCAAGTCAGAGTTAGAGCCGAAAATAAGGGTTCACAGAATAGAGAAAAAATTGGCGGTGTTCGATGTTGTTTATAATGTCTGCGATATAAATGATTCATATACAGAATCCCAATCGCTTTGTGTTTGTGATTTCTGTTCAGAGAAAAGAAGACGTATAAAAATAATTTATAGTTTTTGGGACCGTATTATATATTCTGTTGACTGTTGACAGATAATCCCCATTAGATGAACTTCACACTCTATTATGATTTTTTTTTAAATTTCATTTGATAAATTGTTGCGCAAGTAGCAAATTAAACACAAAAAGCCACATGGAAGCCTAAATTTGGCATTCGTTTATATAAACAAAGAGAGACCAAACCACGGCTGGCGAGCTGCAAGCGGCTCTTTTGTGTTAGAATTGTGGCTCGCATTGAATTAATGAAACATATCTAGCAAGGATTACTGTAAGATTTCTAAGCCAGGTTTAAGTTCTTCAAGGTTGATTCAAGTATTTGTTAACATTTAAAAATTGATCTCAGTTACTATAGGTCTGACAACCCTTGATATAGACATTGAAGCACGTTTTCACTGGTTCACGGGCGGAAATTTACTACCCTGGTAATCACACGGTAACGGTAAAGCCGGATTACCCGTTGACAGGCTTAGTACTAGGCACTAAAATATAATCTACAAACTTAAACATACTTAGGAATTTCCAGGTCTAAGCATTGTTCCCCAATTTGCGAATAGACTATGTTTATTTCGTCTGATGTCCTTGTGAAAGTATTAACAATTGCCGTGTGCATGGCGGTGTCATTGGCAAACAGATTTTGTAAGGAGGTCATCTGTTAGACATTTTTTAAGTATGATATAAAAAAACTGAGTAGTAATTGAGCAAAGCAGGGAAACCTCAAGCATTAAATCATCAGATCCCATATATTTTTATTGTGTACTAGCAGACCCGGTCGTGCGTTGCAACGATCTGTGAAAAATAACTATTTAAGAATCCAATGAGTGAAAATATTTTTTAAACAATTATGCCAGAAACCTACACGAAAGTCTGCCCAAAAAACCAAAAAAAAAAAAAAAAAAATTAAAAAATTAAAGTTTTATAGCTAATAGATAAATAAAATAATAATTTAAAAGCTTTAAAAAAACGACATTAAAGGACCAGGCTCTAAAATGAGTTATAATTTGTACTCAAGCTATATTTCTCAATATTGTGTAAAATTGATTGGGCAATTAAATTTTTAACGTGCATTACAAAAACATTTAGGGACACCTGCACGAGGGAATGAACATAACGAGTTCAGTTCCCTATAGTAAATAGTAGACTCTTGAGTTCTTATGTACTAAGATTAGCAAGATCCGTTATTCTCTCAGTAACTTAAGCTAGCAATATTTTTATAAAGGTAATGTAAGAAAAAAATGACATTAAAGGTTCCTGTGACCAATCTGTGCAAGGTGTCAATTTCAATTAGTTGTTCATTTTAAATTCAGTTTCATCATTAATATATTCCTCTAGATTGTTAAAAATAAAATTGGGAAATATCTTAAGCATATACCAAAAACAGACATTCTGGGCCCCTGGCCCAGAAGAAATTGACATTAGAAGTTCAGTGCCCTAAAGCATATTAATATGGGCTACCAAGATTTTGTTCAAAAATTTTGGTTAAGATAAATTCTTTTATACAAAACTTAACGCATAAACATATCTAAGTAAAAAAAAAATAACATGATGGGGCCCATTCAGTGCAAGATGTAAAGTTGAAAACACCTGTTCATTTCAATTTGCATGATAATATATATATTATTCATTATTTGTCAAGATTCTTAAAAATTGAATGGGAAAAATATCTTAAACTTTAACTGAAAAGTTTGGTTAAGATACATCAATTTACCAAGTAGCTAGCGCTTAAATTATTTTTATATCGCTCATATAAGCACACAAAAAAACATTAAGGGCCCCAGCGCCCAATTAGGGCACGATATAAAGCTCAAATCATCTGTTTATTTGAAGATGGATAATAATGGATAAGTTTATCATTATTTATCAAGATTTTTAATAATTAAATTGGGGAATAAAATCTTAAACGTTTACAAAAACAGGTATTTTTGGCCCCCAGCCCCGAAGCAGTTGCCATTGGGAGTTTAGTGCCCTATGGTATTTCAATATTGGCTATCAAGTATCTATACACAAAGTTTGGTTAAAATCCAACAATATAGCAAGTAGCTAATGCATAAACTAATTTTTATATAGCTCATATAAGAAAAAAAACGACATTAGGGCCCCAGAGCCCATTCACGCAAGAGATAAAGTTCAAAACACCTTTTTATTTTAAGATGCTTAATAATGGATACATTTATCCTTATTTGCCAAGACCTTCAATAATTGAATTTGGGAATAACATCTTACTCGTTTACGAAAACAGGTATTTTTGGCCATCAGCTCGAAGGAGTTGCCATTAGGAGTTTAGTGCACTATGGTATTTTAATATTGGCTATCAAGAATATAATTGCAAAATTTGGTTAAGATCCATCAATTAAGCAAGTAGTTAGCGCTCAAATTATTTTTTATATAACTCATATAAGCAAAAAATGACATTATGGGCCCCCGGCGCCCCTTAAGTGTTAAATGGAGGGAAAAAAGTTGCCAGTTACCATTCCGGGAGCGTACTCAACAGTCTCAAAAATTTTCATGACGATCGAATAAACGGTTTAGTCAGCTATAAAGGACAAGCACACACACACACATATAGACATACTTTGATTTTGATAAATATAGATATTAGAAAAGTATGGTCTATTCGGTCAAAAATATCGCGGTAGATAATTTGAAATTTCTATACATTCGTTTTCTGGTCCCGTAAAAACTCTTGAACCTGGGTCTCATGTCATCTTTTGGTAAAATCTGGTAAAGATTTCAACATTATGCCAGAATTCTCATTATAAAATATGCATCACTTGACAATCCTAAAATTCAATTCCTTAGTTATTTGTGAAATATATAAAAGATTTATAGTAAAAAGTAACTACCACAGCCTACCTGCTAAATTTCAGCTCGATTCGTTTACTGGAAAAGGTTTACAGAAACATGTTTAAAATAGTGCGCACTGCGAGATGGACAAGCAATTTAAAAAAAAAAAAATTTGTCCCATGACCTTTTTTTCTTAGGTCGTATTGTTTCCATTAGAACATTCTCGGGCTTAAGAGACACTGGCGGCTCCAACCCCTCTCCACCCCTCTCAGCGGATGACTTTCTCAGTGTTAGTCATTTCTCAACATTTTTATATTGGCTTTTCGTGGGCTCGATCCCACGCCCCTCAGCTTCTGAAACGAGCGCACTATTGACTTCGCAATTACTACAGTTAAAATTTACATATCGGAATAATATTTTTAAAGCATCGTCAATAAAGTTATTGTCCGTCCTTCGAGTCGACAAGGACCACTCTAGTCATCCGAGGGTTGTTGGGACTGGTTTAGCCTATGTGTGCGCAGATGGCTGGCGAGACCAATCCTGGCACAGAAGGTTCGGGAACAGAAAGTACATGGGACGGGTGGGTTGTCTCCTGGAGGGTTGATAACGCGGGCCTTTCGGGCTTGCCTCTTATTTTCTGCGGCGTTGATCCTGTTTGCTCGAATGTCCTGGCACCTTCGTTGGATGGATTGGCGCCAGGTGGACCGGTCCATAGCAGGTTCTTTCTCCGTGTCTGGGTTTATTGCAAACGCTTTCCGATAGGTTTTCAATGTGTATTTAAAGCGGTTTTTTTTGTCCACCAAGGGACCGCTGGCCATGCTGGAGCTTGGCATAGAAGAGTCTCTTTTGTAGTCTATCATTTGGCATTCGGGCTAGTTGCCCTACCAAGCGAAACTGTGACTGCATCAGGAGGGTGGATCTTGGGAGGCCTGCTTTGGTTAATACTACTGTATCTGGAGTTTTGTTCTGCCACTTTATGCCAAGAATCTTCCTGAGGCTTGTTGTATAAAGGTTTTTCAGAATTTTGGCATGGCTATTAAGCACGGTCAATGTTTCGCATGCTTAAAGCATTGTAGGGAGAACCACTGCCTTATATACTTTCAAATTGGTCTGGATGGTAATGCCTCTTCTGTTCCAGGCATTCGGGTACAGCCTGCCAAATGTGGAGCTAGCCCTGGAAATTCTTACATTCACTTCGTCATCAATGGTGACATTTTGAGACAGTGTGCTGCCTAGGTATGTGAAGCGCTACACTGTGTTGAGTTTCTGGCTGTTGACAGTGATGTTGGGCTCAACATAAGGCTTTCCAGGCACGGGTTGATAAAACAATTCAGTCTTCTTTGCGTTGATTGTCAGACAAAAGTTAGTGCAGGTGCTGGAGAACAAGTTAACACTGCGTTTCATGTCATCCTCTGAGGCAGCATTTTGAGGGCACAATCGTCTGCAAATAGCAGGTCCTTGACTGTGTCTGTCCTGACCTTGATTTTTGCCTAAAGCCTCAACAGGTTGAACAGTTTTCCATCTGTACGGTACCTCAGCTTGACACCAACATCCTCGTTTATGCAGGCCTCTGTAAGCATGGCAGAAAACATGCTAAACAGCGTTGATGCCCGGACGCATCCCTGCTTGACACCGTTTGTGACTGTAAAAGGGTCAGTTGACACTCCCCTGTCCTGGACTCTGGCCTGCATGCCTTCGTGGAACTGTTGCACCACGGCAATGAATTTACTTGGGCAGGCATACTTGTACATGATCTTCCATAGATCCTTCATGTCAACTCTGTCAAAAGCCTTGGTAAGGTCAACATAGGTGGAGAAAAGGTCAGAGTTCTGCTCCTGGAATTTCTCTTGCAGCTGCCTGGCAACAAATACCATGTCGATGGTTCCTAGATCTCTTTGAAAACCACACTGGCTTTCAGGCAGGAGTCCTTGGTCAAGATGGGCTGTGAGGTGGTTGTGCAGTATTCTGGCTAGGATCTTTCCTGCGATAGAAAACAAGGATATTCCTATGTGGTTGTCACAAGTCTTTCTATCTCCCTTTAATTTACAAAGATCTACAATAGACGCGTCTTTGAAATCAGGTGGGATCCTTTCTTGCTCCCATATCAAGATAAATAGCTGGTGAAGCCTTTAAGTCAGGGCTGATCCTCTCCTCCTTTTATTCCTCAGCTGGTATGGCATCTGAACCAAGTGGTTTGCCACTTGAAAGAAGACAGATTGCTTTCTGGGTCTCGAGCAAGGTTGGGGGTTTTATAGAGCCTTGTTGGTTGGCACTTGGGGGAGACGATTGATGGCTTCGTCATTGATTGCTGAGGGGCGATTAAGGATGTTGTTGAAATGTTCAGCCCACCTCTCCAAGATCTTTTTATTTGTCAGAGATGAGAGTTTTGCCGTCTTTACCGAGAAGTGGATTTCAGCATGAGAACGTTGGGCCATACACTTTTTTCAAGGCTTCGTAGAAGTTCTTGTAGTCGCGCCTGTTGGCATAGCCTTGGATCTCATCAGCATTTTTGCTGAGCAAATCATCCTGCATCTGACGGAGTTTCTGCTGAACAGTTCTACGCATGTTGTTGAGTGCTTCTCTCCTTGAAGTGGACTTGGGGTTATTTAGGTAAGCTTGGTTGAGGTGGTGTTTCTCATCCAGTAACTGCTTGATGACTTCGAATTCTAATCAAATCAGTCCTTATTTTTCTGGTCTGGGGCCCTAGAGTCTCTGTAGCTGAGGTGTAAATCAGCTCTCTAGGCGATGCCCAATCTGCCTTTACGTTCTGTTTTTCCGGAGAGGTGGATCTAAAGCGCTCCTCCAGAGCATTCACGAATGACTGCTTGCCGCTGGTGGTTTTCAGCTTTGCAACATTTAGCTGTTTGGGGGCTTTCTTAACTTGCGGGCGCCGTCTAGGCTGAATACAAATGTTGAGCTTGGAGAGGATGAGGCGGTGGTCTTTCCAGCATTCAGCACCGAACATTGACTTGGTCACTCTTACATCCTGTCTGTCCCTCTTTCAAACGATAACATAGTCAATAAGATGCCAGTGCTTCGAGCGGGGGTGCATCCATGATGTCCGATTATGGATAGGGAGGTGGAAGATCGTGTTGGTGATTAGCAGTTCATGTTCAGCACAAGACAGGAGAAAAGGAAGACCATTGCTGTTGCATTGGCCCACGCCATGGTGTCCAAGTAATTCCTCCCAGGCCAAGTTCTCTTTGCCAACACTTGCGTTAAAGTCACCTAGCAAGATAAGCTTGTTCTCCTTTGGAACGTCGGCAATGAGAGTGTGAAGTTCTTCTTAAAACTTTGCCTTGACTTCAAATGGGGTTGATCATGGATGGGGCGTAGGCACTGATGATGGTAAGAGGCTTCTTGCCAGCTATCAGTGGAAGTTTCATGGTCACGAGCCTGTCATTCACTCCCTTAGGTAGACCATCCAGCTTTCCGACAAGGGTTATCCTCACTGCAAAGCCAACTCCTGCTTCACGCAGCTCATCGCTGGGTCTGCCAATCCAGAAGAATTTGTAGCCGGAGCCTCTTTCACATAGCTCTCCTTCGCCCGCAAGCCTTGTCTCGCTCAGACTTGTGACTTATGTTATAAAACTGGTGAGTTATTTACAAATCAGGGCTGTTTTCCTCAGAGGATATTTGCATCGTCTCTGTCCAGGAGGGTGCGCACATTCCATGCGCCCAATGTGAGAGGAACTATCCTCTATTTCTTTTTTGTATTTGGACACTCCAGCCGCGGTAAGCTGGCTAGGGAATGCTGGAGCAGGCGATTTTTAGTGCACCTTTTGTAGCCCCTTCCTAATGCCATGGAGGTGAGCATTGCATTCCAAAAAATAGCTGCCCAAACACCCAGGGGCTGCCGCACTCCACCTCTGCTCCGTGTCGATGGAGAAATACCCAAATGCCTTGAGCTGCCTGTGTGCAGAGTTGCGGTTACGTCTCCCAGTGTACCCACACCTGCCGCTTCGTCGCTTGCCTGTCGCCACAGGACTTGGTGGTGAGTGATGGGATGGATGACAAAAGTGACTTGTGTCATGTCTTGGATTTAAATGAGAAAGAGTTGCGCTGTTCGTCGATCTCACTCTCTCGCCCGAGACCATCATGATCCAGCAGAAGCGCAGAGTTGAGACGCTTTGTGATTGAGATGGGTGCAGTGGATGGTCATGATGACCTGTGTGTCTTTTCATACCCTTAGCGTTCCACCGCACTTTGCTGAGACTCAAATTTTTTACCTTTGACCATCTAGTGGTTCCTCCGCTCCTTCCATCGAGTCCAGTTTTCACGTGCACATGTAGACATACCTATATCACCGAGGGTTTGAGACCTGACGGCTACCATCACCAGGTAATCCAGTCGAAGCTGTTGTCCGGGGTGTGGCCACTGAGCCCACTACAGTTACAAGGAGCCACTGGTGAGAGCTGAGTATCAAGTGGAAACCAAGGTTGGGAGAACTAATATAGTGCGCACTGCGCGAAAATAAAATATTAATAAGGTTCTTCCATCTGATTCGGACCGCGACACTTTAGCACTAATATTAACATGCTTCATAGAGATCAATCGAGTTAATCTAAAATTGAATTTATATAACTACAGTACAATTAAATCCATCTGAAATTTTGATAGATTATTTTATCATTGACATGAGTCTCCTTGCAAAATTTCCGCTCACTAGCATACGAAGAAGTTGGTTAAATATCAGTCAAAAGTTTTTTAGACAAACAAGGAATCAAGCAACCAGGCAGACACCACGATTTAATATAAATGGTTTGAAAACGCTTCTTTTCCTTAAATACTCATTTTATAAAGATATAGTAATTAGAATTAGATAAATTATCAAACAAATATATTTTACAAATCTTAATTTGTGTTACTCCAGCAGGTTACGGTAACTGCTATTGCAATGACGTGTGGGAAGCAAATAACTGTCGACACCATTTCCCACAAGCCAGGTATAAGGTTAAAGAAGAATGTTGTAAAAGGACAGACTTATCGGGATGTGGGTATTTCGGTAAACTTCTGTTTGTATTTGCTGTATGATAGAAATCTTTCTCTTAATTATTCGTAATTGCTTTTTCTTTGTTTCTTTGGACAGAAATCTTATATTTATTATCGTATTCGTTGTAGATATAATTTTTTATTTATTATTGTATTTGCTGAAGATATAAATCTTTTATTTATTATTACAATTTTAAGATACAATATTTGACGATTTTTAAAAATAACTTGAATTTGCTTTATGTTAATATTTATGTGACATGTTTTGTTTAGGAAAACATTATAATTTTGTAAACAATTCGAAAAAGAAAAGCATTTCCACTTTGAAATTAATCACTGCATTATTTTAATAGTATGATTAACAATCCTTTATTAAAAAAGTTGTCTCGAGTTACAATAGACACATACAAAATATTTGTAGTTAAGCTAGTGCAATCAATATGGCATTTATAGGATGTATTATTTTAAAAATTGCTTTTGAGATACATGATATTCTTTGCGTCACGCCATTATTTCCAAAATCCTAAGTGCTGTGTTTCACCTTCAGGCGGTATATGTGGGTGTTACGTACGATGGGTAAGAAACTACGCGTCCTGTGCGCTACCTGACAATGAGACAGAGTAAGACACACAATTAATGAGTGAGTTTACGCAGCACTAGATTTTATGCAATTTTTTCTAGGCTCATCTATTATTACTTTAGTTAAATAGTAAGTGAAACATAAACACAATTTCACAAATGTTTAACAAAAATAATTTATGATTGTTATGGGGCTTTAAATATCGCACTATTTTATTGAAACAAACACAATAGAATAATGCTCATATAGTTGGTTTGTAGAGTCATGTCGTCTAACGATCCTGGTAAAACGTCATATTAATATATTTTTTTTTAAAATATTATTTTTGTTCGTATAGAAACATTTTCAGATCATTAATTTATAGCTGTAAATTGTCTTAGAAAAATTGATAAATTAAATTTCATTTTATACAAAATGTTTTAATGAACACTTCATACAATAATTTGTATAATACTTTATCAAAAGTATTATCTGAATAATTAAAAAAACAATTAAAAGCGACTTAACAATCTTCGGACGATTTAAAAATTCAAATGAAAAGAAAAAAATTAAATTAAAAGCAAAATGCATAAAATACTGAACGATGTATATATATACCTTATTTTGTTAAAACAATTCATAAATTACTGAACAATGTATATACATATACAATATACCTGATTTTGTTAGGCATAATACACACAAACACAACTATAGATTTCGAATTTTTTTATTTTTTTACCGAATCTACAGAATCTAGTTATTTTTTAACGTCATAAAGTTTAATTTTAAAATTGATGTTAAAATGTTTTATTCGTTGACGTTTTATAAGTTGAAATATAAGCCAAGCGTAGTTTAGAATTGAACCGCAACATAAATCTATTTCAAGGTAGTTCCTCTATCTTAAATCGATGTACACAAATTCTGGCGCCATGTAGATACATATTATTATCAATAAATTTTCTTAAAATATAAGCTACAAATTTTCATAAAATTTTTTTAAATTTCCGTTTTATCAATGTCTCTTGTAATATGCGTTAATTTTTTAAATTTTTTTTTGCTCATGAATAATTATTTCATAAGCATGAAACGAATTAAAACAGAGTTTATCAATAGTATGAAAGCGAGTAATTAACACTGGAAGCTAAAATAAACATTTGATGTTAGATTTCAAATTTCAATTTTTTTTTCACTAGTCGTATTGTGAATAGTCCTTAAAATAGAAGCTTAAATGCGAAGAAAATTATATGTGCAATACACACATCTTCTGTCAAAATAACTAACAGTTGTTTGTATAGTAATTTCGATGGACATGTCTGTACCTCAAAATGTAACCTACACAACAGGCATATATCTTCTAAATGGACACTTTTGTTACCCTCTCCTATTAAAAACATTATCATACTTAGCGGTCAGAATAAATCACTATCTGTTATTTAGTACATTATATCTTCGATGTTCTGCTTTTGTAAAGTCTCAAAGATTTAAGAAAAAGTAAATTACAACCTCACTTAAAATGCTGCTATAATCTCTTGATTATTTTCTGCTCTATTGTCAGTAAAAAATAAAACTGTTCATCATTTGAGTACGAAAATCCAAACCGCAGAACAAAACGACCCATTTTTAATTTTTAACTGACACTCAGCCTAATTTTGGATTATTTTTAATGTAGATAAAAAATAATTTGAGTAAGAGAGGCAAAACTTTCCGAAAAGTGCGATGACGTCCAATAAGGACGAAAATTGATGAGTTTTGTTTTTTCTTTTAAAATATGAATATTAAATGCAACAAGTCGAGTGGTTATTTATTCCCTGTTATTTGTAAGAAAATCTATGATATTATGCTAAAAATGTATAAGACCTAATATTATTTATTGCTGCCAACTCCGAAAAGGAAATGAATAGGGCGTCTGTGTTACTTAATTTTTTTATTTGGTTTAAATATCAAACTAAATCACAACAAAAGGATATCAAATTAAATACTAATTATATTTCTACAAGGTCTTTATTTTTGGTTCAAACAATAAAGCAAGCATCTTTTTTTATAAGTTCGCAATTATTTTCTTTTTAAAAATCACTTTTCCACGCCTCCTCTAACTATGAATCACACTTCCCAAAACAAAACAAATCAATAATGATAAAAAAAAGATGACCCTTCAGATCCATTGAAGCGTAGTCATTTTTTATATTCATTATTTTGATCTAGGCCTACACATACTTTTATTCATGGAATACGAGACTGTTAGCAAGATGTTTCAACACTTTTGGCATACAGCGTTTCAAAACATAATAAACTTATGTGAATCGATCAAGATAGTTAAAGAGTTTGGGCAACTTTTAGGGCTGATCTTAAATTAATTCATTTGGTTAGTGACAATGAATGTTCATTTTCATTTTCACATTTTCAGCTACTAAGATTACGTCACTTCCTGTTACAACTACGCCACTACCTACTACAACTACGCCCCCTCCTACTACAACTACGCCCCCTCCTACTACAACTACGCCCCCTCCTACTACAACTACGTCAACTCCAACAACAAGCACATTTGTAAGGACAAATGTTCCAACAATGATTAGCACGCCATGTAAGTATCATTTGATCTGTTACTTTTAAAAAAAACAAAACAAGGATATAGTGTTTTTTTATGTGTTATAAATTTGTATATAAATATTATCAGTGTCGTGCTTTTGACTTTTTATAACTAATTTTTTTTATGTTTTTTTTTTTAAATAAATTTTTTTGTGATATTGAAAATCTTCAATATCTTGATAATCATACCGTCATGGCTGTTGCGTACTGGGTTCTGGAACTATCTTAACAATAAAGACAGACTCTTGTCGAATAGAAGATGTTCTTTATTGAACTATAATGCACGTAAAATCCTTCCTCCAGCCATCGAGACATCACAATATACAGCTTACAGGATCACAGTCTTTACAGCGTTCCAGATCTCACGGTACAGGCATACAGGCTCGCAGCCTTCTAGTGTTCGAGCAAACCTCGATAACACTCGCCTTCTAGTGTTCGAGCACACCTCGAAACACCATCCATCAATCCACAGCTCTGGCCGAACGATCCCACACGGATGTTACAAGTCTCTCGTATCCTCTCTCGCTCGTCTCGTACACGTCTGCTTTCATCTCTCTCGCTCGTCTCGTACACGTCTGCTTTCATCTCGCTACACACTACACAGACCCACACTATATATACCCTTGCGCGCACTCTCCGGTCATTGTCTGACCTTTCACCAGTCAGTCTCTGAACACCGTTCAAACAATCTCACAACAACTCACAAACCTCATTGCCAACTCATCAACAACTCAGAAACATTCATTGACAGTGATTCTCATACCTTGACAATGGCTATTCTAGGCCCTCTAAGAATTAAAATATGTTTTTCAATATGGAATTTCACACGAGAAAATGTATTAAAATTACAAATTAAATGTGGTTTTTAAAATAGTTTTCTTGGAGCTAAATTAGCATGCATATAGTAAATATCAAGTCCTTTTATACTTCTTTAATAATATCAACATTGTTTTATAACTTAACAACATTTTGTATTTCATTGAAAGTCTCAACTCGTCAATCGTTCCAACACCCATCCGTTCAACCGTGTCGGAAGTCAGGTAAAGCGGACATTGTCCTTCTGCTGGACGCCTCCACGAGTATAGGGGCCGACAACTGGTACAGGCAGGTCAAGTTTGCTGACGAGATCACTCAGGCCTTTAATGTGGGACCAAATGGCGTCAGATTCGCTGCTCTTATCTTCAACAGTGAAACGGTTAAGATATTCGACCTGAAAACCCATATGGACCATCGATCAATATCCAAGGTTCTCTTTACATAAACTTATTTATTACTAGTATTTAGATTGTGGCTGGATATGGATCTTTCCTACTAGTCGGATAGTTTAACTCTGATATTTGTCAGATCAAAATTCAAAATTGAAGGAACGAACTTGAACTAAGTTCAAAGAATTGCGTAGTGCGTACCAAGCCAACAGTATTGTACCGAGTATGTAGTGTGGTGTACAAGAACTAGTGATCTAGAGCAATAATAAAAACTGTTCTTTTATGAAGAAGATTTTTGTTCAATATTCTGTTAGTTAACCTACTTTGTTATCGTAACTGGTAAAGTTATATCAATACTCTATACTTATAAATTTTTAATTTTTAATTTCTTCTTGTATTGAAATTGGTTCTTTTACTATATTTTTGCAGGAATTTGATTGATTTCATCATCGACGCTTGTCAATTTACAACTTTATTTAATCATTTACTTATGATGTATAATTGTATTAATCAAGATAGAATACAGTTTAATAATTATAAGACTGAATATCATATAACACGTAAAACAAAGAATATTTTTAATCTTTAATAAAAAAACAGCAGATATCCATCTGTAATAAGTATTTGGCAAATGCAAGTGTTTTTTTCCTGGTAGAATACATATTTACCTAAAATTTCATCACATTGCTATTCAACTGTCCCAAAGAAAACTTCAATCACATCTGACCATTAAAAAATCAATTGCGTCATGCCTGCTAGAGTGAAGGCTTTAAAACAATTTCTTTTACAATGCTGCAAAAATATAGGCCTAACTGTAATTTAAAAAAAAGAAAGACAACGATGAATGACATTTCTACATTACTCATAACTTTTCAAAGACGTTCCAAAAATTTCTTTCCAATAATAAGTAAATACATACATTAACATAGAAATAATGTCCATCATTAACAAAGATCCACTACTCTACAGGCTTTGTTGGGCATCCGGTACCCTGACCGTAGTGGCACCTACACTGACCTGGCTCTAAGGGAGATAAGAAAAACGAACTTGTTCAGTGCTGAAAGAGGTGGTAGAGACAATGCCAAGGATATCGTCATAGTCATCACGGATGGACAGTCATATGATACGTATGAAAGTATGTGCTTTAAAATGCCAAGAAATTGTATTCTTACAAGATTGTTTTCCTTTTTAAAAGCGGATAATAAGATTTCAATAGCTTGTACAAAGTTAATAATTTTTTTTTTAATTTCTATTGTGTTTTCTCTTTGTAACACCAGTCAGTTATTTTCACTGTTTCTTTCACTTTACCATAGCTGAACGGCAAGCCCGAAAACTCAAAGACCTGGGAGTGACGCTCATTTCCGTCGGGATTGGATCTGAGATCTCCAGGGATGAACTCCAGGGAATCGCCAGCAAACCTGATTACGTCTTGTTATCTAGTGGCTACAGCCATCTGGAATCTATCAAGAGTGATCTCATTAGTGTCACGTGTGATAGTGGTAAGTTCTTGAGATAAACTAAGCAGTCTTGTTCTTTGACTTTTTTATTTCTCAAAATATGTGATGTGTAAGGGTTCGCTTTACGGCGATGAAATTTTTTTCGATAAGAAAATAGTATAAGAACTATTGAAAGAGTAGACATTTTAATGATTTTTTTATTTATTTTTTTTTTGAAAAAAAAACAATATAATAACATAAAGCATATTTGACATATCAAATTTCAATATTTCAGTGAAGCCGCACGGGCAAAAAACTACAAACTGGCAACATCCATGGTTGTCTTAAACCCCAGTGAGCAGCATAATTTAAACAAACGTCAATGCTTTTTTTTTTTTTTTTTTTTTTTTTTTTTTTTTTTTTTTTTTTTGTTAGATTTGCAAAATAACTACTTTCATTAAAATTAGGTTTTAAAATAAAAACTACATAGACTTAAAGGATAATAATAATTTCAGCTTTAATTTTTTTAATGCCACATTTTTTCTTTGTATTTTATATCATGGTTATATAATCCAAGGTAAATCTAAACTAAGAGATCCGACAATAGTACCACGGGTAGAGGTGAAAATAAATCAATATATAACAAACATTACTTGTATTTACCACAGTTTCAAATGATCTTGTCTTTAACTGGAAGAGAATGGAATAATTTTGTTTAGTTTCAAATGTTTTAATATTATTTTTGGTTAATTTATAATTTCTAGTTTCAAGGATTGAAGAATTCTATTTAGTTGTTTTTTTTAAATATATATTTCTATTATATTTCTACTTTTATTGTTGCTTCTGTTTTGTTTAGAATTTTACATGTAAATCTTTGTTGTGGATACAAAGAATTCAAGATACGGACGCCAAATAGACACAGATTAATTAGTTTGTTCTTATATGTATTACTTACTTATTCTTCCTTACAATCATTAACTGAATATAAAGCTAAATGACACTTGAATAAGACTTGAACTTGATTTAATTCAGTGATAGGTCCTTGAGAAGACACAACTTTGAATCCTACTAGAAATAAAGTTTGGGTTTAAAATATATTGTTATTTTCTTCTCTCGTGTTAGACATAATTTATGACTTACACAATGTCACGATGGAGATAAAGGTTTCTATATATGGATTTCTTGCCATCAAATCTTTTTAGAATGCCTATTGTTAAAACTAATCAAGTCACTTTTAACTAAACCAAAATCTTAAAAATTAAACTCAAATTGTTCTTAAGAAACAGAACTCACAAAAATCTTGCAATCACGTTGCTAAAATAATGGACATTTGGTCAGAACATAAACATAGCGGACTTAGTAGTTTGTTTGTTTGTTTTTTTTTTTTTTAATGCACTTGTTCAATTTAATGTTTTTTAAAAAAAAAAAAATAATAATCTATGTTAAGCTGGGTCTTTCCTTTCGTAAATGATTCTTTTCAAATAAATTATGAGCTAAAAGCTATGCGAGGCTGGCGATTGAATAGCTAATTTGAAAACTATGGCGTCAGTCGTTTACATGCACAATTCCATTAATCTTAGCACATATTTATTTGGGTTTTATTTCTCAAAGTTCTTCGTTTTAGTATGCATTTATTTTGCACCAATTACATACACATATTTTTATCACAACTTTTGAAATTATCAAATAAATATTAAAAAAGGGAGAAGGTAAATTATTTATTGTATTTAAATAGCAACTGGGGTGAGTCTTCTAAAGCAAATATTTTATAAAAGAGTAATTGATTTATTATGAGTGTTAATTAATATAAATTAAAAAGAGGAACTTGCAATATTTCTTCTTTTCATTGATTTTGGTCTTTTTTAAAAAAAAAAGTATATTAAACTTTACCACTGAAATGTGTGTTTCGCTATTCTGCAATAAAATATTTCTGACTTTGTTAAGTGGATATTATTGTTGGTATCATGGCTCTTTTTATTACTATTTTTAAAAAATAATAAACGTTCCTTACATATTGTTTTGACTTGAATTGATATTGTATTAAATGTCTTAACATCTTTTATATTTATGGAGTATATTTAATTAAATTTGTATACTTTCAACTGAAATTAGCATAAAGATATGGTATCCTTAGTCAGGTGTTTGATTAGGAAATAAAGACATGAAAGTTTTGGGCAGCATAGCAATAAAATTTGTATAAAATTTTCTTTTAAATAATTATTTTAATATTTATTATTATTATTATTATTATTATTATCATTATTATTGTTGTTTTAAATGATATTTCTTCGTCTTGACTTAATAAACTTACGTTTAAATTTGACTATTATAAAATGTATTTGAAAATAAAAAGAAATGTAAAAAATATTGTTTGAAGAATCAAAGTGTTTTGATATTAGATTTCTATAAGCAAAACGTTCATCGCACCACACTGTGTGTTAGGTTTTTCACATTTTTCCATACTTGAATTGCTTTCATTTTCATGCACTTTAATTTTTAAGAGTTCTTAAACATCGCTCATCATATATTTGAAACTTAGAGAAATCCATAAATACTTTTGCCGATAATTGTATTTATATTTTAATCCCCTGAAACTTCTATCATCTGCTTATTGACAAGTTAGGATTTTCTCGTGATTAGAGCAATTGTAACTTAATTTTATAATATATGTAGAGTCAAGTAACATTTCAATAATTACATTAGCTTTAATGGATATTTCATTTTTGGAAAAGATATTCAATTTATTTTCTTTAATATTTGTACAAAACCGGAGGCATATTTGAATTAAATAAAGTGAATTCTTATCAACAAATTTTAAATTTAAAAAACATGTAATTATTGATATTTAGTTTCAATTTATGGTCTAGCTAAAAGTTCAATTTTCATGTTATTAAACAATGTTCTATATTTTAAGTATATTCATTAAGGAAATTATCTTTTAAAATTAATAAAAATTTAATATAATGATTAAGTACAAACATTTTTTGTTGTTGCATTTTTCATTAAAAAAACGGGAAAAAAAGTATTTGGCCATAAATCCTTTATTCGCGAGACATAACTAAAAAAATGCTTATCCTAATATTCAAGACAATCTAAGGTAAATTCTAAATTTTAGTTTGTCTGGTAAAAAATGTTTAATATAATCTCCGATCGGGAATATATTTTTAAAAGTATCATCAATATAATAAACACCTAATTGCACGACAAGAAAGGTTGTTCGATATAATAGACATAATGAAACTCTAGCAAAAAAAAAAAAAACAACAAACAAACAAAAACATGTTACATAGATATCAGTAAAGATATTCTAAAAATTAGTGAATACTTAATTATAATACATTTGATCGATCTGATATTGTGATGCATCATTTTTATCATCGGCATGAGTCTGCCCGCAAAATTTCAGCTTGCCAGCATATGGAAGTCGGTTAAAAATCTATCCAAAGTATTTTTAGCCACTCAAGCAGACACCACAAGTTATTATAAAGAATTTTAAAAATATTTTTCATCTGGCGAAAGCATAAACAAGAAATTAGATTTAAAATAGCATAACCAAATTCGTTTAATGTGTTGCACCACATTAAGATATATGATTCCCTTTGTGTAAAAACTGATCAATATATGTAACTAGATAATCGCGAAATTCATTAAATATTTATTTCCGACATAGACATATAGGAAATGATCAGTTTCAACTTGTAAAAGCTAGGCCACTCAATTTGTTTTGTTGTTGTTGTTTTTTTTAGTCCCAAAACCTCTTTTTTGAGGCCATAGGGGGTTTAATATTTCCATTAAAACATTCTGGGGCTTGGTAGACACTGGCGGCGCCCATACCTCTCCAGGACAGCAGATGACTTTCTTAGCGTTAGTCATTTCTCAACATTTTTACAGTTTTTTTTAACGATCTCGATCCCAGGCCCTTCATCTTATGAGGCGAGTGCACTATTGACTTCGCTACCAAGCCGCCCAGGCAACTCAATGCTCACCAATATTCACAAAGAAACAACTACATTCTCACCATGGTTTTCCATTGTCTAGGCCAACCAACAAAATCTTATGGACCACATAAATGACAATACTTTTAATGTCAGCTACGTTAATCATTAAAAAGAAATGTTGTTTCATTAAATTGGAAAACAAATTTTGAAAAGATGCGTCTTAAGTTCAGTTTTGAAAGACTTAGTTGTCAAAATACTTCGGATGTGTAATGGTATAGAATTCCATTGTTTGGCTGCACAAAAGGAGAATGACCTTTCGCCAAATGCGTGTATCTGCAGAATAACGTAGCTGACGATTTGGCGAGTAGACCGACAAAAGTTCAGTAAGATAGGAAGGGCATGAGTCAGAAAAGAAGTTGTGACACATAACAGCGAAGCGCGAGAAACAAAAATAATTTAACGAAATAGAAATACAATCAAAGTGAGAGATAAAAAAAAGAACATATGAGAGCATAATAGAGAGAAAGATTGCAAATTCTCAAATAAACTAGAGTTTTAGATAAATGTGGAAAAAAAAAGGTGGGGTATTGTTAAAAATATGCTTTCATTCAATTGAATTAAAAGGGGGAAATATTTAAAGAGATTTATAATGCATGATATAAACAAAAACAACATTAAGAATTAAGGGCCCCCGGAAGAAAAATTAATGTTACATTTAAAATTGTTACATTAAAGAAAATGAATTAGGAAAGACTTTTAAAACTGCAAACGGTATTTTGATAATAAGACATTAATGTCTTTTGATAAAATACTGCACCAAAAAAAGAACTCAAAGTTTAATAGCGTCTTTAGAGCTGTTCAATATGTAAAATCTAAGTTAATTTTTTATGTAATTTACTCCTTTTATGCTACATGCATAATTTTAAAAAAATCATGTTAAGCCTGGTCCCTTTTTGGACGTGTTAGCACATTTTCGTATTATGTATCAGTACTTACATTAGATATCAGCATTATGTAGTTATCAGTAATTGTGTTTAGATTTTAGACATATATTTATGAATTTTCTTGTGTAATGAATATACCTGAAAAAAAAATTATTTAAAAGTCATTTCTTTACATTTAAATTTTTTTTATTTTCTCTTTAATCTAACTACAAGTTGTTTGTGGTCACTAAAATAGGACTCATAAATGAAACATTCTAAATTGTAATCAGCTAATCGCCCAAATACTCCGTCAATTGTTGTTTTATAGATCGTGATTGCCAATCTTGTTGAAAGTAGTTGAATGTTGAAGCTTGTTTCGAAAAAGTTTTCAATTTCTGCCCCTGAGCCGCTAAGATCTTGATTGAAGTCACCACAAATGATGACGTAAAACTCTCTAAACTTTTACACATATTCTAATGACGTCAACAACAAAAAGCTAATACTTTTTGCACGCTATTCGACTTCCGGCAATGGCGGCCGTTGCCAGCGCCAGTGTTATCTCTCGATTCGCAATGTTTTTTGGTAGTTTTAACGGGTTTTTTTAACGGATCGAGTAACTAACTGTTGATGCACAAATGGCAGGTCAGGACATACAAAAAACATATATACATCATGGGTCTAGGACTTATGGATGCTGAGATCTAGGGTGATGACACACGGACGGACGGACAAAACGGGTGCAATAGTGCATTCGACTTCTCGAAGATGCGCTAAAAAGTAAAGTAATTCACCTTTAAAATTATTGGAAGTCAAAAATATTTATTATAATTAAATTGTAAAAAATAAAATTAAAAAATTAAAATGTAACAAAACAACACAAAAGAACTACTCTACATTTTTTCTCAACCTCATGTGGTCTCCAGTGCTAATAGCATAAGATGTGATTCATGTGTCAAGGTTTTGTATGAATCATTTGGTTTTTATTGTATTATTTTATTAATAAAAAAAGTACTTAACATTTTTCTATCTATATTAAGTACATTCGATGCATAATTATTTTCCAAGTTTGTTTTTAAAAATTAAATAAAATTCAGTATTCTCATTTGTAGTATCATTAATTCTCTCTAATAATGTGTTTATCGTGTGCTACATGACTGTTTTAAGCACATTTACATACTTCATTTCGGTTGTTATTATATAGCCCTGATATCATAGCAATGTGTGATTCTTCCATGTTTAAATGTGTTCCTTCGAAAATAAATTTATTTTTGTGAAGTGTGCGAAAAGCCCAGCCTTTTTTTATATATTATCAGACAACAATAAGGGTAAAAGGTTCAATATGTAACAACGTATAGGAAACAAATGTTTTCATGTCATAGTGACCTAATTTTGTAAACATTGACGTCAGCTGTTCTTATTAAAGGAAACAATATCATTTGAAAACAGCATTTAGTATCGTACAGTTAAACTTGTTAAATGGTGGTAATAATCTTAGATTTAATAATTTTAATAATAACTTTTTTTTATTCAAGAAAGCTATTTAGATACGCAACAATATTTTATTGCGATGGTTCTTGTCCTGAAATAATGGTACAAAATAATTAGTGAATGGCGTTGCCACGTACAATAATAAATAGCAGCACGGAATCATTTTCCTAACAACAGGTGATAATTTAAATTCGAGTTTAAGTGTTATTTCAAAATAATTCTTTCGACATGGTCATTGATGATTATTGGTCCATCAGCACGTTGACATGAACATTTATTGTGTATGTTGTTATTTATGAGCGGACGGGAATTTGCGAATTTTATCGAAACGTAAAGATCTCTTGCGTTTTGTTAATGTGTAGCCAACTAACGAAATATTTCAAGTTAAACTCTTATTTAAAAGCAAGAATTTAAAAAGTTCATTCTCAAGACAGCATACAAATTTTTGTAAGGTAAGTTCACAGACCATTAAAAAGATATTATTGAAAGTGAAATGCGGAGATTGCATTAGAATACTCAGCATGAATTTAACATACCATTACAGAAGAGTGGAGCTTTGAAAAAAAAGATAGTTAATTATTTGAAAATATCGTTAACATGCTCCAAAAACCTTAAGTGTCATAGCAACATGCTTTCCGACATTTACACGGCAAGAAAGTTAAAATTATTCAACATTGAATTTCGATTAATGCCTTCCCTTGCAAATTTTACGTAGCTAGTATAGTAAAACAATATTTCTTTAAATAAATTACAAACAAAAAAATAGTTTACCTCCACAGTGTTCTACATGACAATGGTTCTCAAGATTCAATTCTTCTTCATTCTACTGACATGTCTTATGCCCGGTATGTTGTAGGTTTACTACTAGCGTAACCTATACATTATTATTTTATAAGATATTGGTCGTTCTATTTTAATAAACATTATTTACTGGTTAAATGTCCGTCCATACGGAGAAACAAAGTTTTGATAGTATAGGTTAAATTTTAAAAAAAAAACGTAAAAACAAATTTTTCACTTTAAATCCTTAATATACAAGACATAACTATAAGGATGTTCATTATAATACTTAGGGCAATAAACATTCCTAGTTATGTCTCGTAAAACAGTTTTAATATAATGCGCACCGATCGTGAATATATTTTTAAAAAGTACTGTCAATGTAATTCGCACCTTATTGTGCGACATAAAGGTTGTTAAACATATTACGCAACACAACACTCTATCTCAAAAAATTAACATGATATAAAGAGAGAAATAGAATAATTTTAAAATTCCATGATTCAATTACTGTCCAATTCGATCGATTTGAAATATGGATATATCAGTTTTATCATTGGGATGAGTCTGCCTGCAAAATTTCATGTTAAAAATCGATCCAAAGTTTTTTCGGCCAGGTCGCACGGTCGGTCGCTCACCTGGCCCTTATCCCCCAAATTAATATAAAGGATTTTTAAAAAGAACGCCATTCATGTATTTACAACAAAATTACAATCACGTGACATATGGTTTATCCAGTTACGCTTTTTATTTAACTATGGATTTTTTAAAGTTCTACCACCTATTTGTTAAAAACTACTGCCGAGAATCTAATTTTCTGTTAACATTAAGATATGAACTTATAATTTTGAAGTACATGCACAGTCTCCTGAAGTACACAACACCTTAAACCAAATACCTAAGATAAAAATGTTTGACTTGAACAGAAAGGAATTCAAGTCACATATATTATCTCCTACACTAATTTGACATTCCAAGTGTTAATCTAGAGAACAAGGTTTTTTAATATTTGTGTAACCAAACACCACGAGACTTGAAAGTGTTTTATAGAAATATACACACCATTGTCGCCCTACGATCTGCAGAATGTCAGGGCTGATACGAGTTACGCTGACCTGCTACAAGTACAATGAAGGTTGTTTATGAACTGTACCATACGATGGCAGGACCACTCAGCAATATACAACTTTAAATATTAAATTGAATGTATTATTATTATTCTGTTAGTTAAATGTGGTAGGGTCTTTGAAAATTATGTATACATTCTTTATAGATTAAAGTTATAAAAGAGAGTATTTATGATTTATTAAAAAACATGAAGCATCATTTATTGGACTAGATACAACTATTGTTTAACGAAATTATTTATTTGTCTGCAGTTAAAGTTTCCAACTTTTTAAATTGGCAGCCGGTAAAATATTATATCTAGTATTCTCTAACAATGCTCCAAATTTATTCTACCTATTTACAGATTTCAAGTCTGATTGACGTGTATCATTTAAACACGAGCCTGCGGGAATTTGTATAAATCAAGCAAATATAAATACACAGTGTTTTAAATTTTAGTATTAAAAAACGCTATGATTGTGCCGGAAAATATGTATATATTGACGTTGATATCTACCGGATCAGAACCCTGAATTTAGCTTTATTGCGGGATTAGAAATGTGTTTTAGATAGTTTTTTATCATAATACTTTTCAATTCAGAAATAAAAATTAAACGTTGATGATTTTTATTAGTAAAGAGTGGAAAAATATTTGTGAAAATTTAATTAATTAAAGCACCCCACTTCTCACAAAAACACATACACAAACACACGCACACACATACATACACTCACACACATATGGCATTCCTTCTCCTAACAAATATTCCAAGTAGCTAAAAATGTGTTTTTTAACCTCCAATAAATGTATTCACTCATCCTATCTCTAAGGTCTGGTGACGTCAACTGGGTACTTTATTGGGTTTACATCTTGCTGTCACTACAGCGTAAACTATCATGATTACAGTAATGCTGGACACCTGTGTCACCTCGAAGGTGAGTGATAGCGTATATCATCATGATTACAGTAATGCTAGACACCTGTGTCACCTGGAAGGTGAGTGATGGGGTGCACCTTCATGATTACAGTAATGCTGGACACCTATATCACCTGGAAGGTGAGTGATGTCATCGATCTATCTTGATTACAGTAATGCTGGACACCTATGTCAAGAAGAAGGTGAGTGATGGCGTACATCATCTGGTTAAAGTAATGCTGGACACCTGTGTCACCTGGAAGGTGAGTGATATCATCGAGCTATTATGATTACAGTAATGCTGTACACCTATGTCACCTGGAAGGTAAGTGATGGCGTACACCATCATGATTACAGTAATGCTAGACACCTGTGTCACCTGGAAGATGAGTGATGGGGTGCACCTTCATGATTACAGTAATGCTGGACACCTATGTCACCTGGAAGGTGAGTGATGTCATCGAGCTATCTTGATTACAGTAATGCTGGACACCTATGTGACCACGAAGGTAAGTGATAGCGTACACCATAATGATTACAGTAATGCTGGACACCCAGACACTTAGAAGGTGAGTGATGTCATCCACCAATTGAGGGGAAGTGTGGATCAATTGGGGTCATGATGAAATGAGACTTAAGATCATATATAAAGCTTTATTGACCTGGTGTTTACTCCTTTTATTTTAATGATATAAATATAAGAAAGACTCCAAGAAGTCTCAGTAAGATTTTATATAAAATTAGCAACAGCAAAAGGTAGTTAAGTGAATTAATGATAAGTATTTGAATTACATTGTGGTGATGTAGATGTATGATGAATTGTTTAAGTAGTGATAATGAAGAATTTTAATATCATTTTAATGTGGTGGTTATATGTGAAATAAATCGTTAATTATAAGTCCATTTCTTAAGCTTTTGCTTCGTTATAAATGCTGATAGTCATAATATAGTGTTTATTTGAGTATTTCCTGTAAGGTTAAAATTGAATAATAACAAATATTTAATTCCCATTCAATTATTTTATGAATATCTTTTATTAAGACCAAAAAAACAAACATATTATTATACATTCCTAAATCTTTATAAACTAGTCATTTATCGCGATGAAAAATTCCATCATCGACCGCGATAACTCAATGTCCACGGATTATGGACACCAACTGTAACACAAATGGCATTGTTAGGTTATTTAACAGTCAGCTTTTAGCTAAGTAAACTTAGTATATGACGTGATGGCCTTGATGTGATGTAAGACTAATGGCGATGAAGTTGATGACGTCTTTCCTCGCCAGTCGATGGCCGTATTTTACATCTCTTCAGAACACGGTGCTAATTTCTGGGGCATTTCTAACACTGCTACAATGTGGGAAAATCAACGAGATCGTTATCCGTGAAAAATGAAAGGCGCATTGGCGAGATTTTAGTGTATTTTATGTATGTAAATGTAAGAGACGAAGCTACAATTTTAGACATATAAATTTGATTTTTAATGAAGTAAATAATAAACAACTTGTCATAACAAACACATTAAAATGTGAGCGCTAATTGAAAAACAAAAAATAAATGCCCGTCAATAAAAGTTACTAGATATCTAATAAAAAATATACACACCATCGTAAAAATTAGTTCCATGTATGACGCAATTCGCTCATCATGATTTGCGTCTATCATACAGACAACAAGTGTGTATGTAAGGAATCAGCAGCACCGGTATGTGCGCTGCGAGTACCTGGATACTTTGGCGCATTTGATGACTGCTGCAATGGAGATGACCCCTACGGCCTTGCTCATGGCTGTGAATACTTTGGTCAGTCTCGTGTTGTGCTTCATGCTTAGCCTGTTAAGATAGATGATTTCTAATTTTAGTATTTACACATTGTTTTAAGATAAAAGTAAATAAAAAAAGGAATATTTTGAATGTAAGTCAATTTATTTAAAAAGATAGAATTATGTATTTAACTTAGAAGACAATGTTGTGGAAAAGTCAACACATTTTTTAAAGCAGTCGCAAAATTTTTATCAAATAAAATGTTTGACTTTTTAAAAATTATTATTATTAAATTTAAGTTACATTGTTAATTTGGCAGTCCTTAGTAATGCGGAAGAGTCAGGCAGCGCTAGAGAACACCACAGACATTTTAAACAGGGGTAGAAGAGTCGAAAATGTTTTACCTTTCTAACGGGAATGTTTAAATATTTATACTTCTATACCTATAGATATACTCCGTAGAGGTTACCTTCAAGAAATTTGGAAAGTTAACATTCAAACACACTGTCAATGCTAGATAGAACATTAAGCTAGGTGGACCTTTTGCTTGATAGACCTTATGCTAGACTGCACTTATGCTAGATAGACCTTATACTTGATGGACCTTAGGCTAGATAGATCTTATGCTAGATAGACCTTTTGCTAGGTAGACCTTATTCTAGATAGACCTTATGCTAGATGGACCTTATGCTAGATGGATCTTATGCTAGATAGACCTTAAGCTAGATATGGCTTATGCTAGATGGACCTTATACTATATGGACATTATGCTAGAGAGACTTTATGCTAGATGGACCATATGCTAGATGGATCTTATGCTAGATAGACTTTAAGCTAGATATGGCTTATGCTAGATTGACCTTATACTATATGGAACTTATGCTAGATGGAACTTATGCTAGATGGACTTAATGTTAGATAGACCTTAAGCTAAATATGGCTTATGCTAGATGGAACTTTTACTATATGGACCTTATGCTAGATGGACCTTATGCTAGATAGACTTTATGCTAGATAGACATTATGATAGATAGGCCTTATGCTAGAGAGACCTTATGCTAGATGTACCTTTTGCTAGATAGACCTCATGCTAGATAGACCTTATGCTAGATAGACCTTATACTTGATGGACCTTAGGCTAGATAGATCTTATGCTAGATAGACCTTATACTAGGTAGACCTAATGCTAGATAGACCTTATGCTAGATAGACCTTATGCTAGACAGATCTTATGCTAGATTGATCTTATGCTAGATAGACCTTATGCTAGGTAGACCTTATTCTAGATAGACCTTATGCTAGATGGACCTTATGCTAGATGGATCTTATGCTAGATAGACCTTAAGCTAGATATGGCTTATGCTAGATTGACCTTATACTATATGGAACTTATGCTAGATGGAACTTATGCTAGATGGACCTTATGCTAGATAGACCTTAAGCTAAATATGGCTTATGCTAGATGGAACTTTTACTATATGGACCTTATGCTAGATGGACCTTATGCTAGATAGACCTTATGCTAGATGGACCTTATGCTAGATAGACCTTAAGCTAAATATGGCTTATGCTAGATGGACCTTATACGATATGGACTTTATGATAGATGGACCTTATGCTAGACAGACCTTAACCTAGATATGGCTTATGCTAGATGGATCTTATGCTAGAGAGACCTTTTGCTAGATGTACCTTTTGCTAGATAGACCTTATGCTAGAGAGAACTTATGCTAGATGGACCTTATGCTAGATGGACCTTATGCTAGAGAGACTTTATGCTAGATAGACATTATGATAGATAGGCCTTATGCTAGAGAGACCTTATGCTAGATGTACCTTTTGCTAGATAGACCTCATGCTAGATAGACCTTATGCTAGATATACCTTGTGCTAAAGAGACCTTATGCTAGATGGACCTTATGCTAGATAGACCTTATGCTAGATAGACCTTATGCTAGATAGACCTTATGCTAGATGTACCTTTTACTAGATAGACCTTATGCTAGAGAGACCTTATGCTAGATGTACCTTTTGCTAGATAGACCTTATGCTAGAGAGACCTTATGCTAGATAGACCTTATGCTAGAGAGACCTTATGCTAGATAGACCTTATGCTAGATGGACCTTATGCTAGATGAACCTTATGCTAGATAGACCTTAAGCTAGATATGGCTTATGCTAGATGGACCTTATACTATATGGACCTTAT
The DNA here is from genome assembly GCA_002072015.1 of Radix auricularia. NCBI lineage: Eukaryota > Metazoa > Mollusca > Gastropoda > Lymnaeidae > Radix > Radix auricularia. Next base: position 118,566 of record MUZC01000673.1, on the reverse strand, counting down.
GCTAGATGGACCTTATGCTAGATAGACCTTAAGCTAGATGTGGCTTATGCTAGATGGACCTTATACTATATTGATCTTATACTAGATGGACCTTATGCTACATAGACCTTAAGCTAGATATGGCTTATGCTAGATGGACCTTATACTATATGGACCTTATGCTAGATGTACCTATTGCTAGATAGACCTTATGCTACATAGACCTTATGCTAAAGAGACCTTATGCTAGATGGACCTTATGCTAGATAGACCTTAAGCTAGATATGGCTTATGCTAGATGGACCTTATACTATTTGGACCTTATGCTAGATGGACCTTTTGCTAGATGGACCTTATGCTAGATAGACCTTAAGCTAGATATGGCTTATGCTAGATGGATCTTATACTATATGGACCTTATGCTAGATGGACCTTATGATAGATAGACCTTAAGCTAGATATGGCTTATGCTAGATGGACCTTATATTATATGGACTTTATGCTAGATGGACCTTATGCTAGATAGACCTTAAGCTAGATATGGCGTAAGCTAGATGGACCTTATACTATATGGACCTTATGCTAGATAGACCTTATGCTAGATAGACCTTAAGCTAGATATGGCTTATCCTAGATGGACCTTATACTTTATGGACCTTATGCTAGATGGAGCTGAGAATCGCGGATGTTTTCAAAAGATATTTATTAAAGAACTGTTGCAGGAATAATGTATGGTGCAATATGTTAACAATTTATATATATATTTATATATATACACACACAATATTAAAATTTGATATTCATAGAAATAACATGTAATTAATTTACACATAGATAATTTTAAATCTTAAAAAGTCTCATCTAAAGAGTTTATATTTTGAACTATCATCCAGAGGGTGTGTGTGCTTGTCCAAAATCTAGGAAACCTTACATACCTTATTGTGAGTACACGAATCAAACAAATACCAATATACAAGAATTGTACAGATCTAGATCAGGTAATTAGAATTATTTTTATATACTGTACCAATAAAAAATATATGATGAATATGTAAATTTAATTTTATATTATTGTTTTGAATATGTGTTTTAAAAATATAATTTTTATTTCAAAATTAAAATTTCTCTTCAGGGTGATCATTTCATTTATTTAAATTTTTATTATTATTTTTTTTTTTATTATTTTTTTTGTTTGTAAATAAATAGTTGTTTTTTTTAATGTAAAAAAAAAGAAAGAATAAAAATTTAAATACTTGGTTAGGGGTAAAAATATTCTTTATTGTTAAGCTATTTAATCAACTACTTGTATTTCAAACAGATTTTTGCGTGTGGAAGTAACAGATTAATGTTTTTTTGTCCTTGCAATGGAAAATTATCCGTTATTATGAAATACATATTATGTTTCATGTAAAGGCATCAAGTCGTATGTCAGACATTAAAATACAAGCTGAACATTTTCAGACCCTCTTCCAACTGAAACAAAATCTGTAACAACTCGACCTCCCTTCTATGGTGACCACAGATGTTGTACTAAAGGTACCGACACGGCCAGATATCTTATTGGACAAAAGTATTGTTCCCTTCACAGTAAGTTCTTCCTCTTCAGTTCGATAGGCGCCTAAGATAAATAAATCGTGTAATATAGTTCCTACGAATGAGAAGGTTTCTCGTATACTTCTATAAATATGATACTTGCAGATGTGTGTATCGGCATCCCTCATTGATAATTGTATAAGAAAAGGCGGAAGTAGACACAAATTCTTCAAATGTTAATGTCTCTCTCATTTAATATAATCTGAAAGCTTCATTCGGTTAACAATTTCCTTGCAACTAGAGTAGAGGATCAATTGTCGTTTTCAGCTGAAGTAGTGGACATTTGTATTATTTACCTTAATAACACCGATATCCTAGCTAACTGACCCAATTTTCATCTTTGGTTAATAGCCAAGTGTCTGAGCATTCTGTCAACTGAAACTGATTTTGTGTTCAAGACAAAGAGTGCTGCCCATCAATGCATCACTTCCAACAAGTTTTTGTAACCTGGGTTTATTAGTCCCAGAAGCAGAGCTAATTTCCAGAATCTTTCTTTTAAACCTAGATTTGCCGATGATTACATTTCGCTGTAGGGTCATGTTTTCTTGCGCGCACATGTTCATTAGGTTTACTCATGCAAACCCCTATTTAAATTAAAGCTAATTATCTTAGTAAGAAAACAGACTAAAGCATATAGCTACTAATTTCGTAAGGATGGGATACTTTCTTTGTTGTTTTTTTTTTGTTTTTTTTTTCGTTTTTTTTCTTCTGTAAACCTACAATAGGCTTAACGAAATTCTATTTTTTAGGTTTCTTACCACTCAGCTAATCGCCTGAGTTCGTTAGTGTCTTCTCCATGCCAATGGTAAATTTTCTTCTCATAGCCATATCCTTAGAAAAAAATATATAGCTTGGGAGGTCTTCTGGTTAGACGAGACATTGAAATAAACTCGAAATAATTAAGTTTATAGTTGAGGAAACTAGATAACCCTATTGTACTGCGTTGGAATCTATATATGTGTAATATGTGTAGTACAATGCTTAAGTTAACGTGGTCAAAAGCCCACAACAATCAAGTTGGTTGGCCTCTAATATCTTTAGATTGGTCGTCTCTCTACAAACTCAAATACTTGTGTCCCACGTCATTTTTTCTAATATCCATCAATCTTTGTGGCTCTACCTTTCAATGCCGAAACACTTTCTTCGACTCAAACCTAACCTAAAAGTACAAGCTAGATATCCACTATGCGCAACGGAAAAGTAAACTACTGTTAACGTTGCTATGCCGAGAACAAAATTTTTGGAAGATTCGATCATTACTAAAAAAAAAAAGATGGGTGCAAACATTCAATAATGCGAGTGACATTGAAGTCAAATTAACAAATAAGTACATTCATCAATATCGGTTAATGCGAGTGAGTCCTTAAGACCTTTATGGGTGAAAGGTATTTTAAAATCAAACCTGCTTAACTATTGGACATGAAGGTCTTCGAACCATAAGGATTCTAAATAGGTGTCAGCTAAATCAAATGTACCGAGATTAATTAAGAACCTCACTTTGTAATCAGAACCTTTTGCAGTACTGTACTTAAAAACTTTCTAAAGTTTCTTGGCTATCTGTTGTTACAATAATATTTATATAGCTGTCACAGGATGACCGCTTCTGACACCATTTTAATGTAACGGTCGAGGTCACCGTTTTCTCACTTTCTCGTAATTGACTTAATTTGCGTTTCTTTGTGGGCTTGTCTAACAGTATCCTCTTTCACACAATAACTCAATTCATTAGTAGAATCCAGGAAAAATGTTCTTTAATGATGCAATAATAAATATGTACACTTATTTTACAATATGCAGCAATGTTCCTTTTACTGCAACTAGCTTCATCTCTGTCTCTCAACTTCTCAACCTCTTAATTTCTAATTTCTAACTCTAAAATTGCGTGTCCTCATTACATACCCAACTCACTCGCTCAAATTCCGTGTTGTCTCTTTTCTCTCGAGAACTCTCTACTGATTGGTCATTGGCCTCCATTCGACCCTGACACACCACCGCATTCTTTTCATACACATGTCTCACGTGACAATAGCTAATATAACTTTTTAAAAAACGAATAATAACCCCCGACCCAAGAGGGGCCAGATATTAATTTCAAAAAACATGTCACAAAACGGTGCAAAACGTAATGTTTAAAAGGCCCACACATTTAAATGTGTAGGTCTATCACGATGGAGATAATTTTCAATATTGCCTAGATATTGTGACAGTTCGCATGTACAGTAACCAAGAAATTGTGATAATTCGCATGTACAGTAACCAAGATATTGTGATAGTTCGCATGTAAAGTAACCATGATATTGTGATTGTGATAGACTGCAATCAGGCTCATAAATTATGAGTGGATATCATGCACACAGCTTAGGAGTGAACCTGACAAGACTTCACAAAAAAGCGAAAGTTTCCGCAAAGAACCTCCTTCAACGAACAAATACTATCACTAATAAAAGAAATATAGAGAAATCAAAACTTAGCTGCTATGAAATCCACAGCCAAAGAGAGCTGTTATGTAACATATTGTCAGTCTCACTCATGCCCTGTTTTTGACGTCTTGTCAGGCTCACTCATACCCTGTTTGTGATGTCTTGTCAGACTCATACATATCCTGTTTGTGACGTCTTGTCAGACTCACTCATACCCTGTTTGTGACGTCTTGTCAGACTCACTCGTACATTTTTTTCATGTTATCCATCTACCTGTCGAGATAGACTAAGCACATGTTGGTCTTTAGAAATCACTCATCCAATGAATAATTCTTACAATATCATTACCATTGCTTAACCCATAGAGAGGTGTTTGATTTTATTTTTACACACGAGAATACACATATTTGTATAAGGTATCTATCTTCATAAACATTTCAGTATCAGGCAGATAGTAGTAATCTAAAAACAAAACCTTGTCAAATCAATGATCTATGCAAATCCTGCAGATAGTCGTTGCTTGTGTCAAGATGTGTGGGAAACGAACAGCTGCCGAGGCCTTGAGTCCAGCTATTTCAAGGCTAAAGAAGACTGTTGTAATGGGAACGATTTGAATGGCTTTTCCTACAGATGTGAATACTATGGTAACCATTTATGATAATGTTTGCTTAAGGTTAGATTATATGTGAAACTATCATCATATTTGTTTTATGATTGTGGCTTTATGATTTATGTTTTAACGAAAATGGAGATATTCAGAAGTGGCCGTATGCTGAGAATGCACACACTCCTGATTGAGAGGCGTCTGCGGTAGTTGGGTCATTTCCACAGGAGGAGCTCGGAGGGAATTCCAAGAGCCCTGCTGAACGGTGAGCTGGCAATTGTTATGAGGAAAAGAATTCACCCCTGCCAGCGCTACAAAAAAGTCTGCAAAAAAGACATGTTAATGACGCACATCGACCTTAAAACGTGGCAACTATTTTCCAAAGAACCCGACCTCTGGCGGGCTAAAGTGCTTAAAGTCATTCAAGTTGCGGACACCTTCCCTCACAGCTAGGATTGAAGAAAGAAGGTCCAGGAAAAAGTAGAAAGTGTAGAGTAGCAGGAATAAACACCGCCGACCCTTTATGGCGGGCGGGTGCCAAAAACCCTTTCATATTAATGATAATTAATTGAATTTATAAGACTTTATATTTTATCATGATGCTATTTTTATGACTATACGTAATGTTTTTTAATAGTTTATAATTCTTATATAATAAAGCATTTTAAGATGTGTGTAAGAGGCAAGGCCTACTGTATTATATTAATTGACAATACGCAAAATTTATTTTAGATTAAATTGAAAAACAATGTAATTTTGACAGCGCAATTATCAAGCATTAATTTACAACAAATCACTCATTTGATTTGAACATAGGCAGAAAGAATATTTAAATTTACACAAGTGTTATCAATTCTCGTTTTGATAAATTTAACACTCTTTACTTCACGCCATAAATCCTACGTGTTATGTTTTACGTGCAGCCAATCAATGCGGATGTCCAGCTCACGACGCGATATACCTACAAAATTGTGGGTTACCGGAGGAACCCGCAAAACTAAACAGTTAGTACTCATTTAATTAAGTTCATTCAAAAATTCAAGTTCTGCTGTGTTTTAGCTGATAACAAAAGAAGGCCAAATATATTTTTAACTCTACTACAAAAAAAAAAAAAACAACTAAGTAAATAATAGTTAAATAATCTATGGAGATAAAATTGCATGCACTTTAATTTTTTTTAAACTAAAAATGTTACTTCATTTCTTTAATAATCGTAAAGTAATGTATTGTTTTTATAGTAGTATCTTTTTTCAGATAATCACTATCTTGTTTCCAATGTTTTTCAAAATTGCATATTTTATAGAACATATTTCTAAATCAAAAAACAATTACTTTTATCAAAACTTCATAAAATAATTTTTATAAAACTTTTATCGAATATTTTTAATGATTGATAAAACTGCTTAAAACCAAACTTCTGAAATGACAATACATGTCAGTAGGAAAATAGAATTATAAATCAGTCATATATATAACTTACGTTGCTCTAATATTTTAATAAATTACTCTTTATTTATACATTTATAAAACTTTTATCTAAAATTTTAGCATCCAGATCTACTTCCCCTCAAATTGAATTTTCAAATAATAGATTTAAACTGATTTTTTTTTTTAAATTGGCGGAGATGTTGTCTCCATTGACCGCCACAAAATATCCGCCCTTACAAATTGCTGCAAATAAAAAAAGAAATCAAATAATAAAAAGTGCGCAACTCAGTTTAGGCGTGTCATTTTTTGTTTATTATTACAACAATCTGGTGGCAAAAATTTCCTTTATTGCATATGGGCCTGTACAGCAAATTAAAAAAAAATAGTTTGTTTAAATCATTTCTATTATATTGTAAATCTTAATAATCATCTGTATTTTGTTTTCTTGAGTAGGTGGAGCAAATATATAAAACCATTTATTTTTAATTTTCAGTTGCGATATTTACACCACTATCTACTTCTACTAGGCCACCAGTTACTACAACTACACCACCACCTACTACAACTACGCCACCACCTACTACAACTACACCACCACCTACTACAACTACACGACCACCTACTACTACTACACCACCACCTACTACAACTACACGTCCACCTACTACTACTACACCACCACGTACTACAACTACACGTCCACCTACTACAACTACACCACCACGTACTACAACTACACGACCACCTACTACAACTACACCACCACGTACTACAACTACACGAGCACCACCTACAACTAAGGCACCACCTACTACAACTAAGCCACCAGTTACTACAACTAAACCACCAGTTACTACACTTAAGCCACCAGTTACCACAACTTTACCACCAATTACTACAACAAGCAAACCTGTCGTCCCGACTAATGCTCCAACAACGATTAGCACGTTATGTAAGTATCATTTAAAATGAAACAGTTGAAAAAAGGAGCATACCGTTATACATCTTCTTTGTGTGCTTTCTTTCTTTCAAATGTATACGTTTTATCATTAAAAAATAATGTAGTGCTTTACTTTTCATCGTTTTTGTTTTAGATTTTAAAGTTTTAAGATTTATAAAATCTTCAATCTTTTGATAACTCTTCTATTATTGCTACATAAATTTCTCTTTTAAACTATACGTCTCTTTTTTTAAATGATGGAATTTACTTGTGAAAATTACATTAATTCAACCAAGCTAAAAATAGGTCCTATCTTATTTAAGAACAACTGTCGCACGCAAATAATACAAAAATCTGCTTCATATATTTCTTGAATATGTTTTATCAACATCGTGTGTTTCGTTGAAAGCCCCACCGTGCCGGAACTCCACCAAAGCGGACATTGTCCTTCTGTTGGACGCCTCCACGAGTATAGGGGCCGACAACTGGGACAGGCAGGTCAGGTTTGCTGACGAGATCACTAAGGCCTTTAGTGTGGGACCAAATGACGTCAGATTCGCTGCTCTTATCTTCAACAGTGAGACGGTCAAGATATTTGACTTCAAAACGCATCTGGACCATCGATCAATATCAAAGGTTCTAATTACTTGACGTTATAACAACGCTTAAGAAAGTTTGTAAACATGTATTTCTCTATTCACTATTTAAATACCGGTAATTCATTTTCTTTAAAATAGTATTTACTACAAGCAATGCTCTGTTGAAAAATTTAAAAAGTTGTATGGACAATCAGCAGATAGAAAGCTTCAAACGTTTTTCTTATACTGATAATAAGATTGATTTTCAAATCGTGTTATCTCACATATGCATATCGAAATTCCTTATCTCCTATTTCTCGCCCAGCACATATTGTTGCTTGGATTCAGGTGAAACATTTTTCGCTGGTGGTAACTGGTAGAAAAAAAAGTAACTTGTTAAAGTCTTCCAAATAAATTGTTCATCTTGTTTGATCATTGACAAATCAATTAATCGACAATTCTAAATATTTATCAGCTGATGTTTTGGTCTCCTATGTTTTATACTAAGCTGGGGAGATCTGCTTTAACTTTACAAAAAAAATACCTAGACCGACATTTTATCTATTTTTATTTTTATTATTTCGTAATAACTAAAAAACAAATAGTTAAAATAAGAAAAATATGGATGTACAAAGTGCACGCAATCAACAAGAAATATCCACTATTCCACAGGCTTTGTTAGGCATCCGGTACCCTAGCCGTAGTGGCACCTACACTGACCTGGCTCTAAGGGAGATACGAAAAACGAACATGTTCAGTGCTGAAAGAGGAGGTAGAGACAATGCCAAGGATATCGTCATAGTCATGACGGATGGACAGTCGTATGAACCCAGTGCAAGTAATTTTACATGTCTACGAATCGTGTTATTACAATATTGTTTCGTTTTTTTTTTTCAAGGATAAACAAACTTTTAATATCTATTTTAATTTTAGATTTTCTCTCAGGAACACAGTGTCCTATATTTCAGTGATAGAATTTATTTGTTTTTATTTGCTCCAAGCTGTTCGAGAAGCCCAGAAACTCAAAGACCTCGGAGTGACCCTGATTTCTATTGGTATTGGATCTGAGATCTACAGTGATGAGCTCCTACAGATCGCTAGTAAACCTAAATACTTCATCTTTTCTGGTAGCTACCGCCATCTGGAATCTATCAAGAGTGATCTCATTAGTGTCACGTGTGACATTGGTAAGTCATGAGATGAAATGAAAGGTCTTTCAATGAATTCATGTGTTGTTTTTTAAATTATTTTTTTAAAATTATTTTTTGTTTTTTGTTGCTTTGTTTCTTTATTGAAATGTATATTGCATTTTGTGTCTTCTGCGGTGTTCAATGGATTTTTATAACGATTATAAGGTTTAGAAAAAAAGGAGGTTTTCATTTGCTTGTTTGCGCTAAAGACTAACACGTTTGAAAAAAAACATGGCTTAACTTCATTCTCTCTTATGTTTCAGTTTAACCTCACAGGAAAGAACCACTAAGGATTGTTTTCTTCCAAGTTGTAAGGGTTTGAACCACAGTATCGAGGATACTCAAGCCATTTTAATTCATCATTTGTAAAATAAGTAATAAAAAAATTCAGATTTTATGATTCTAGATTTTGAAACAAAAACGTATAAATATTTCACACGACTGATGAAAAAAATAAACATGATTTTAAAAATTAAGCAGTTCCATTTTTTCTAAAAAAAATAGTTAACAATATATATTATTCTCGTCATGGTTCAACCCTGCCGGACACCAAGCTGTCTAGCCCCACCGACCAATCAGATGGCAAGAAAAGGTAGTGCTGAGGTTGGGGGAACATCGAGACCAATAATACCTTTAATCGAGGTCATTATTTTGTTCTTTCAGGACAACAAAATCCAATACTCAAACTTATTTACACTTTTTACATCAATGAAATCAGTTGAGCATCTCACTTGTCTTTCCTAAAACTATCCACTAACTTGCATTGCATTCTGGGATTCATAAATCACGTGATCTCTCTCTACCAATCATATATCAAATACTATCACGTGACACGATTATTAAAAAAAATGTTTCCTTATAATCATTTTATCCACATATTAATTGCATGGGAAAAAAATGAGCCATCAGTAAAAACAAAGTTGTTGATTATAAATCCTTTATAAATGAGACAGAACTGAAAGTATTGATTACATTAAAAAAAACATTTACAGACTGAAAGTGACTTAATTCACATATACTCTAAAATGGGGACGGGTGGGTGTGTGGGTGTGAGGTCACCGATCGTCTGAGTGAACTCAGCAAACTCGTGGATGTAAGCAACAACAGACGGGTATTATACATTTATGTGGAACTAAACTGAAATTGCATTGATTTAATTACGGTACATTCGATCGATCTGACATTTTTATACAATTCAGTGTTACCTGACACGATTCTATGTGCAAAATTTCAGCTCGGTAGCATGATGGAAAGTGGGTCATTTTTTTACATTCGTTTCTCCGCCTTACGGACGAGAAGATGACGGTGAAGTTAATATAAATGATTTTAAAACACACATTGTTTAAAAAAAACAAACAAAAAGCTCGAAATAATTTTCTATTTTTGATATAAAACATTCTTGACAGTTTAGAGGCGGAAAAACTTTTGGAACTCGTATGTTGGTTTTAGCAATCACTGTCAACCTGTGTTGAATTTACACAAAATGCACACATTTACTCAGTGCTTTTTTTCTGCGTAACACTTGGGGGGGCGTTCCGGAACTTTTTTTTTCATATACTTATCTTTAATACCTCCTTTTTCATCTGTTCAGGTACATTTTTGTTTTTAGGAGAATAAAAAGCATTGCATTTCTAATTGATTTTTTTTTTTAATTTAAACATGAAGTTTTGCTCGTATAGAATAACTGTTTAAATTGTGTGTGGTGTCCATGGCTCTCTAAGGCTAAAATTTTCCCGACCCCTGCTTTAAACTAATGTCATTAAAGATTTGAACTTATACTTAGAGCAACTGGTCAGTTTCATTAGCTCAATGTCAGTCTTGTATGGATTATTTTCCTTTTTTTAAAAAAAAATAATCAGTTAATACTATTGGATAAAAAAATACGATTATATGCAGTAATATCAATAATTGAATTTAAATTTAAAAGCTTTCCAGTTTAGATTTTTTTCAGGGTAACACCATCTTTTTGTAACATTCAGTAACTGTAGACTGTACCGTAAATCACAAAATGTTTAAATTCATAATGAAAATATATCCTTTATATTAGCAATATGATAAGTTAATATAAATTGCAAAATTTCTGATTTGTTACTTTTAAAGTTGATCTTCTTTGTTGTAGTCTGAAGTATATTCGTGTAAAAATAAGCTCCATCTAAGTAAAATTTAATTAATTAATACCATCGTATATATGATCGTTATAAAAATATTTTTGATACAGAAATGAATATCGTAGGGCGTGAATCGGTCTACCTTTTTCTACCTTCGGTAGATTTTTTTTAAAATGTGTCTTTCTGTAAATAAGACAAGGTGTCATATTCTTTTAAAGATGCACACCAATTATAAATCTAAACTTTATGGGTATATTTTATTACAAAATATAGTTTTATACTAGATCTATATATTTAATACATAGATTTAAAAAAAAACGTTGCTACTTTACTACTGATTTCTAATGGTGCCGTGCATCTACAATCAATAACCTTTTTTCTTTTTGTTCGTAAAGCTTGCATTTATTAATATTTCTTGATGTTTTTATATAATTCTCGTCAACACATTTGTATGTAGATTCTGTGATGCGTCTTTTTCAACCACGCTCATGGGGAACTAAAGGGAAACAATTGTTTTAATGACATCACGACAAATGTTTGAAAACAATGCCGTCTGCTGTTGTCGACAAACAAAATAACAAACAGAGCAATTTTCGTTCTTGTGTCTGACTTGTATACATCGCATTAAATTATCAATAATAAGATATTCTCCGGTATACCAACAAAGTTGAAAGCCTTTCAACTCAAAAGGAAGTTGATAATTAGTAACGCATGTTTTTTCAATATACTTTTTAAAAAAAATCATTTTTAAAATTCTTTTTTTTTTTCACTCCAATAATAATTATTGCCATCCTTCCGTCTTGGGAGACAATGTTGCATTACCTTTGCGTTGGGTTGTATTTTCTCATGTTTCTGATTAGCCCTGTTCTTGATTGACAGTGTTTATCACAGCATTAGCACAGAAGTTCTTTGATAGCCAATGTTTGGCCTTTCTCCTAGCTCTTCTGTCTGTAGCCTTCTCCAACTTTCACTCCGTAGCTACTATGACGCCTTCTTGTAAAACTATGAGTCACGTATGTCGCTCCTCTTACGTACACTCGCAGCCACTTGTGTTTATTCTGACTTTTTCATGTCTCTCTAGCAGACATCTTTAAATGGGAGACACGGGCGACCTATCTTCCTCTTTCTAAATGCAATTTCTCCGTATTAGGTCCTTGTGGATGAGCACCTATTTATATAGTCATTTTTCGCTAAGGATTGAATAATTTGCTTAGGGTATTGGGATGCATCATCGCTCAATATTTTGCAGTTTATCGTGCCATGTAATGCCAAGGGTGCGACGCAGGCAGTTTATTCAGGCACCTTAAGTGGAGCTTTTAATCCCACGCTCATGGAATGTATAAGTGGTCCATGTCTCGCTCCCGTATAGCAGCGTACTTCTGACGCAGCCTCGATAGACACAATTTGAGGTTTTCCAATAGCTCGGCGTTTTGCCAGAACCGTTAAATCAATTTTGCAGCTGCTTGTCCGATTCTAATATTATTTCTTCCTCGCTTTACAGTGAATTTTTACAGATGGCAATTTACATATTCTAAAAGGACGTCAAAACATTATTACTATAAAATATGCTATTTGAAATTAGTCTGAAGTTTAATTTAAAAACAATTAAATTGAACTGTTCTATTACGGTAAGTTAATTATACGGGTAGCTAAATTAAAGAAACAGTATCAGATGGAGCCTATCAACATTCATACGTTCCAATAATATCGCTCTTTATTTTGTTTGAAATGTTTTTAGTTTAAAAAAAAAAAGATGCTCAACATCAACATAGGCGTGATGACGCCATGTTACTAATTGATGGAATATATAAAAGTCTTACTCTTAATCTAACGGGGAAACTTTAACTCCATTTCTTCACCATAGTGTTGGTACATAGCTGCCAGCTATTAACTACTGACTATAGACCGCCGTATGGTAAGTTATAGACGTTGATATTATTGATAATCAAAAAAAACCTGTAAGAATTGAAGTTTTTGACTCTAAATCCTTTATATACGAGACATAGCTACCAGGATGTTCAATATAATACGCAAGGCAAAATAATCCGAAAATAGTAAATTCTAGTTTAGTCTCCGATAACATTTTTAATATAATGCGCACCGATAGTGAATATTATTTTTTAAATGTATTGACAAGATAATGCGCACCTCATTGCGAGACAGGAAAGGTTGTTGAACATAATACGCACCACAACACTAAAAAGTCAACAGGAGACATTGAGATAAATAAAATAATTCAAAAATGTAATAATTCAATTACTGTCCATTCGATCGATCTGAAATTTTGATATATCATTTTTATCACCAGCATGAGTCTTCCTAAAAAAATTCCGCTCGCTAGCTTACGAGAAAGTGGGTTAAAAATCGATTCAACGTTTTTTCGGCAAGCAAGCACGCAAGCACGGTCGGTCGCACGGTCTCGGACACAAGTTAATTTAAATGATTTAAAAATAGCTGTAAATCTTAACAGATTTAGCGATGGGACGCATTTGAAATACTTTGAAATTACCGAAACAGACAAAAAGTTTTTTTAAAGTTTAATGTTAACGTAAGGGTATTAACCGTTTGCCCCTTAAGAGTCAATACAGAATTCACCAAAACACAACCAAAGGTGTCATAGACTCAAGAAATAATAATTTTAGATAAAGGCCTAGCAATAGTTCAAAAAGTTTAAATTTAATGTTTTTCATCATATAAAATCGATCTCAAAATCGAATAAAGTTTTTAATTGTATACTTTATAATTAGATTTGTTTTATATCAACAGACTTGTTCAAGATGAAATTTCTCAAGATTTCTCTCAGCTTAATTATTCTTAACTGTCTTTTTAAAGGTAGGTAGAATCTATCCTTTCTTATGATATCGTAATAGTTTCTTTAGTACAGTGATGTCGTATCGTTTTAGGCCTGCGTTGCGGAAATTCAATGAAAATCAACTCATATATAGCAAAATGCCAACACAAAGTTCAGACACAGTAGTTTAATTAATGAAGTAATATTTTATTTGAGTGCCATCTGATGAGGATATGCGTGGCATCTGTGGCAAATATGCCATCAGTTTGCCATTACAGTCTTAGTATAATACTAATAATCTGGTGTTTGATTTTTTGTTAAAACAGAATTTACAAGCTTCGTCACAACTGAGTGAAATTCCTTAAACTCGACAAAAATTAAACTACGAATGGAGATAAAACAATGAAGAACAAATTCAATCAATCAAAGTATAGATTGTTTCTTAAATGAATAAAACCAGTTTAAGAACTGATTAAACGTTTTGAAGGAATGAGAATTATAAAAAAATATATATATATTTTTCGGAAACGGCGAATACACATTATGTTTTGTATGTAAATGTAATTTTAAATTTTTACTAAATCTATTGAAAGTTGGTAGATCTATTACCCCCAGAAAATCCTTCACAAAGAAAATACTTAATTGAAATGTTTCTTAATTTATGGTTAGTCCGTTGTATTTTCAAGGGTTCTCTATCACCCACACTATAACCCCTGACCCTGACCTTGTCAGTATGACCAGCCCCGACACTAAGCGGAAATCTTTCCGTCTCGCAAGCTGATAACGCATCAACGTAGGGTTGGGTAGCATATATTCGTGAGGCTGATCAGTCCTATCCTAGATTGACAGTCTTTTCCATAGCTTTTGCACAAGGGTTCTGTACTACTCAATCATCAGGCCTTTACCCTATCTCTTCTGTCTGTAGCCTCTTCCATCCTTTTTTCCTCGCCTAAAATGATGCCCACTTTTAAACTGTGCGCCACGTAGATCGGTCCGGTCTTCTGCCTTACATTCCCAGTCACTTACTGTCATTTTCACTGCATTCATATCTCTCTGACAAACATCTTTAAATCAGAGATGAAGGTGTTTAGTGTTCATCTTTTCTTATTCGAATTCTCCATATATGAGCTCTTAAGAATGCAACAAAGGCTCATTATTTTTAGATGTCCGAGCCACCTCAGGCATTTTTTAATTAGGGTTAACAACATGCTTTTAGTATTGTCAAGCACCAGGACCTCACTATGTGGCACTTCGTGCTTCCATTAATTGCAAGGTTGTGACGCAGGCACCTCAAGCGGAGCTTTTAAGCTAACGCTCATGAAATGTGTAAGTAGTTCATGTCTCGCTCACCTATAGCATTGTACTGCTGGCGAAGGATCGATTGACACATAGTTTTGGGTTTCTCCATTAAATTAGTGTTTTGCCCAACCCGATTATTTTCTTTAGCCATTATGGCAGCGGCGTTTCTAATATTTCTGTTTATTTCTCCTCGACGGACAGTAATTAGGGACCTTGACCCCAAGTAGGGAAAGCTGTCCGCTATCTCCAAGTTATCATTGTTGATATTGATGGTAGAAGGACAAAATGTGTCTTGATCTTTGTCTTTTTCAAACTGATTTGCAGACGAAACTCCTTGAAAGCGTAGGAGAAGCTTGACACTAGTTGTTAGAAACCAGTTTCTGTTTGTGCTATGAGTGCCCCATAGTCAGCAAAATGTAGCTCGCAAATTAGGTCATCTGTCGTCTTGGAGAATCTTCGTTATGAGCTATGAAGCTCCATTTTTGTACGTACATCTCGCTTTGTGAAAAAATCAATATAGTGAGTCGGTAAAGGCTAAATTCATTTCTCTTTTTCAAGACATAAAGGATTAACTTTCCTCGCGTCATTATAGAGTCAACACTAAGGTCTTACGCACTGGCGTCACTAGTGTAGTGCGGTGGGGGCAGGCGTTTCGGGTGTCACCATCAGGAGGTGACACCATACAGTAAAATTCGATATATTCCCGTTATTATAAACTGGAAAACTCGGAGAAGTTCTATGGGTTAAATCGTGAGAGAGTGATACCATTAGCTACCGCCCCGTGTGACACCATTAGCTACCGCCCCGTGTGACACCATTAGCTACCGCCCCGTGTGACACCCCGCCCCGTGTGACACCATTAGCTACCGCCCCGTGTGACACCATTAGCTACCGCCCCGTGTGACACCATGAGCTTCCGCCCCGGGTGACACCATGAGCTTCCGCCCCGTGTGACACCATGAGCTTCCGCCCCGGGTGACACCAACCCGAGTAAGGCCTCTACTCTTACGCATCCTGTGATCACATCAACTATTTCAAACCTCTTCAACCACATCAATTATTTAATAACTCTTCAACCTCACCAAAAAACCACTTTCTCCTTGGTCTTTGCTACATCTCTCTCTCTCTTTTCAGCCACAGACATGGGGATTAACGTGTAGAAGCAATTCACTTAGCAAATTATTCAAGACACCCCGTGTAATGAAACAGTCGCAAATCAATTTACTTAGTTCACCATTGTTAATTGAACACCCCTTAAATGTGTCTGCCCCTCTTTTGTGTTAATTGACCTCCCCTTAAACGTGTCTGCCCCTTTTTGTGTTAATTGACCTCCCCTTAAATGTGTCTGCCCCTCTTTTGTGTCAGGTCAGGTCGCCTCAGCTGGAACTTTTGTTGGGTCTCTTTCTTGTTGTTTGAGAAGTTGGCAGCCCAATGATTTTCATCTATTACAAAATTATTGTCACTTTGCAGGTTAGTAACATTAAAATAATTTTAGAGAAAAAAGAGAATTTTCATATTTTTTCATCTTAGCTCTCTATTTATTTATAATGTTACTTTTTGTTTCTTTGATTTTTTAAAACAATAAATACAATTTTTACCAAAGAAATTAAATTACAATAAAGTAGTAAACATGGAATCAAAAACTAGCTAATCTCTTTATTATTAAAAAGTAGAAAAGGCTTTTTTAAAAGTTAAAAAAGCAGGTAGAACTTGTAAAGAATGAGCATGTTTAGACAGTTACTTTGAATTATTCAAAACGTATTTAAGTAAAATTGTAACACAGCAGTTGTATTATTATAAAGTTAATAAAGTTGTTGATTTATCTGTTTGAGAAATTTCTGTTACCAGATTATTAAAACTGAATGAGTTTATTTACTAGATGGCCATTGTATATGTCAAGAGTCACCAATAGCAGTAGCAAAATGCTCAGGACCTGACATCGGAATCTTTGCCGCTGTTAAAGATTGCTGCACGGGAGTTAACATTATTGGCTTTGTTTATGGCTGTGCTTTCCAAGGTTGGTTACACAAATTGAATTTTTCACATATTGAATTTTTAGCATATTGAAAGTTTTACATATTGAAAGTTTCACATATTGAATGTTTCGCATCTTGAAAATATCACATATTGAAAGTTTCACATATTGAAAGTTTCACATATTGAAAGTTTCACATATTGGAAGTTTCAAATATTGAAAGTTCCACATACTGAAAGTTTCACATATTGAAAGTTTCACATATTGGAAGTTTCAAATATTGAAAGTTCCACGTACTGAAAGTTTCACAAATTGAAAGTTTTACATATTGAAACTTCACATATTGAATGTTTCAAATATTTAAAGATTCAAATACTGAAAGTTTCCCATATTGAAAGTTTCGCATATTAATATTTCACATATTGAAAGTTTCACATATTGAAAATTTCACATATTTAATGTTTCATATATTGAAAGTTTCACATATTGAATGTTTCACATATTGAATGTTTCACATATTGAAAGTTTCACATATTGAAAGTTTCAAATATTTAAAGATTCAAATACTCAAAGCTTCACATATTGAAAGTTTTACATATTGAAAGTTTCACATATTGAAAGTTTCACATATTGGAAGTTTCAAATATTGAAAGTTTCACATATTGAAAATTTTACATATTGGAAGTTTCACAAATTGAAAGTTTCAATTTTTTGAAAGTTTCACATATTGAAAGTTTCACATATTGAAACTTCACATATTGAATGTTTCAAAAATTTAAAGATTCAAATACTGAAAGCTTCACATATTGAAAGTTTCACATATTGAATATTTCACATATTGAAAGTTTCACATATTGGAAGTTTCAAATATTGAAAGTTTCACATATTGAAAGTTTCACATATTGAAAGTTTCACATATTAAAAGTTTCACATATTGAATATTTCACATATTGAAAGTTTCACATATTGAAAGTTTCACATATTGAAAGTTTTCACATATTGATAGTTTCTTATATTGAAAGTTTCACATATTGAATGTTTACATAATGAATGTTAAACAAAATAAATGTTTTTCCTATAGAATTGTTTAGAGCATGATCTCATTATTTTATTAAATAATTTGGATTCTTGTGTTAAACGGTTTGTAGAATTTTCTTAGTCGATTTGACAATGAGAAATTACTTACGTTTAGTTTTGTGTCTTAGGAGCCTTCAGTAAATGGCGTCACGTTTTGATGTTACGCAACATTTCTTAAAGACCCCTTTCATCTTCGTCAAACATTGTCAGAAATGCTAGACCCCCTAGTACATAGACAACGTATATTCACTTGGACCTCTCCTATCGATCCTAATTATCATACAAATGGAAGTCAATCAGCAGTCCCGAGCCTGCGCTCTTCATGTGCATCACGGAAAACCCCCCCTCTCTCTGGCCTTTACGGGACGTAAAAGCTTAGAAGCCCCCCCCCCCGGAGCGGTTGCTTCTGTTGCGGTCACCTGGGCGTCCAAGACACAAGGTCGCTACCACTTCGGCGCCACCCCAGCAATCACACGAGTCTCATTAGTTACGACCGCAACAATACGGGAATCATCATTGACCTACGTAGGGTATAATCCACACTGGAAGATATCCTCAGCGCTATCGTCCACTGCGTTCTTATCGGTTGCTTTTGCTAATCCTTCTGGCCCTAAACCGGCACCGCTCAGTAGCGTTACTAGTAAATTGAAGGGGAATAAGGGTCGCTTTGGAGTAACGTGACCCTTAACGGGTACTTTAGTTTTCATTATCGGTATTCCATCTAAATCCTTTGCCTTAGATCTGTACAGCGACTGTATTCATATGTTACTAGCACCTAACACAAGCATATCGGACTTTGGCATTGCCTACTAGGAGTTGTCAGTTTCGGATCACGGTCAGTTCAGTGCCACGTAGAGGCCAACCCTTCTCGGCAGCCCTACCGATCAATAACTCCCACATATATTAAAAGTACCGAAATTTGAAAACAAAATCTTCGCAAAACTTCAATGATTTAATCTAAATTGTAAAAAGAGGAAAATTGAGCAATTTTTCAGCCCCCTCCCCCTGNCCCCCCCCCAAAAAAAAAATAAAATAAATAATAAACACATAAATGAATAATATATAATAAATAATAATAATAATAATTTTAAACTAAAAATTCGAAGACATTGTTATGATATCGACAGACAACACCAATGCGTCAGCTTTGCTGGTCTTAATTTAAACTCGTCTGAATTCGATTGGAAATTTGTTGATGATATTAAGTTCCTGTCTACTAACCCCAGAAAAGAACTGCACTGTATAATCGTTATGATACAGAAGTAACTTTGTAAGGGAAAAACCATTAGTCCTAGGTTTACGTACGCTTAAACTTGACCTTGTCCGAGTCAAGTACTCACCACAGTTCGATTTACTTTCCCTTGGCACAAACTTTCAGTTTGAAATTAAATTAACAAAATAAATGTCTGGTCGGCTTTATGTGGGGTTATTTTGAAATAAACTTGGGTAATTTATAATATGTTTCTATTGTCACTTAAAGAAGCATAAATAATGTAAAAGATAGTGTTAGGAATAGAGTGATTTAGAAATAAAATCTAAGAAGCTTACTGGCCTTAGAAATGTTTCCCAAAACAAAAGAGTTTACTGGCCTAAGAAATGTTTCATAAAACAAAATAGTCTACTGGCCTTAGAAAAGTTTCCCAAAAAACTTTCATCTGAAGTAACCACATTTAAATTCATTTATTTTTCAAAAAATGTTATGAAGCTAAAATGCATGACAAACAAAGTATGAAAACAGTTAGGTAAGGTCCTGAAATGTATTATTATTTTGTTTGAACCCAGGATGAACAACGTTACACATTAATTTAATGTTGTCTTAAACATTTTAATATCTAACCAATCTCCCAGATGATGTGTGTACGTGTCCACAATCAGAGAGAAAATATTTGTCATCTTGTGAGTACCCGGAACCCTCCACAAGTACAACCAGGGCACCAGCGACCTCCACCAAGCCAGCGATCTCCACCACACCAGTGACCTCAACTACACCATCGATCTCCACCACATTAGAGACCTGCAGCACAGAAGAGATATCAACCACACCAGTGACCTCAACCTCACCAGTGACCTCCACCACACCAGTGACCTCCACCTCACCAGTGACCTCCACCACACCAGTGACCTCAACCACACCAGTGACCACCACCTCACCAGTGACCTCCACCTCATCAGTGACCTCCACCTCACCAGTGACCTCCACCACACCAGGGACCTCCACCACACCAGTGACCTCCACCACACCAGTGACCTCCACCACACCAGTGACCTCCACCTCATCAGTGACCTCCACCAACCCAGTGACCTCCACCACACCAGTGACCACCACCTCACCAGTGACCTCCACCACACCAGTGACCTCCACCACTACAGTGACCTCCACCACACCAGTGACCTCCACCTCACCAGTGACCTCCACCTCACCAGTGACCTCCACCACACCAGTGACCTCCACCACTACAGTGACCTCCACCTCACCAGTGACCTCCACCGCACAAACGATCTCCACTACACCAGGTACTTATCATCAGTTAAATAAACTGCCTTACAACACATTATGAACACTACTTAGTAAATTTAAGATAGTCTATATAAACATTTCATCCCTTATGTCAAGCTTCCCAGTAATTTCTATCAATTAGAGCAGTTTTCATTTTTAAATTAAAAACCCGTTAAATATAAGGAATTTATTCCATTTTGAATTAATATTCAATATATATATATATATACGTCAATTCATCTAGTCATAATTGCATGATTTATCGGAATGTTGTTTAAGGAGCTACTTGGATAGATATAATTCTGTAAAATTATTAAAAGACAATGTAATTTTTCCGAACTAGCCAAAGATCATTTAAAAACAGTAAAAAAAATTTGTAATTTATTTATATTGATAGAAAAATTCAGATGCACGCTTGTGTTATTACATAGAGAAAATCAAACAGATTTAAAAAGTAATGGCCAAAATTTCTAGGAACTGTTCCAAAACAAACATCATCTGTATTATCTTGTCTCCCACCCTTGCTGCCAAACAATTTAGTTAAAGCTGCTTGCTCACATAGTTCATTTTCAAATAACATTTGTACGTAAAAGTCTGGAAGGAATAGGGGGAAAAAATTAAGTTTCCTAGAATTTTTTCTATAAAGATTAGCTGCAAATCCTCATTGACATATCTTTTACCTAAAGTTTAAACTTCTGTAGGTTTGAAGAGCCCAATTTTTTAATTGAAAAAACTTGATAGAAACCTTGAAATGTTAAAATATAAGATAAGCCATGTAAAATGGAATGTAATCAAAAATTGTTCATAATTTAGAACATCAAACAGAGTTAGTGCATATGCAATTTGAAAGAAAAAGTCTTCTATTTTCTGTTAAGCCTTAACTCCAAGTGAACAGTGCTGTCTTTTTTTTAAAATCAATCTTACAAAATCGTAGGTGCTGTATCAATTCCATGTAACACCGTTGCTGACATTATATTCCTTATGGACGGCTCTAAAAGTGTTGGACCCTACAACTTCAGGAAAGAGCGCGAATTCGTCATGGTCATGACTGCCTCTTTAAAGATAGGCCCAGATGACGTCAGAATAGGGATTTTGTCGTTCGGCACTAACCTGTGGAAAAATTTTGATTTAAATTTTACTACAGACAATTCTACAACCATGTACAAGGTATGGTCTAACCATTTGACTAGGTATTTATACTCGATAAGATTTAANCAAAACAAACATCATCTGTATTATCTTGTCTCCCACCCTTGCTGCCAAACAATTTAGTTAAAGCTGCTTGCTCACATAGTTCATTTTCAAATAACTTTTGTACGTAAAAGTCTTGAAGGAATAGGGGGAAAAAATTAAGTTTTCTAGAATTTTTTCTATAAAGATTAGCTGCAAATCCTCATTGACATATCTTTTACCTAAAGTTTAAACTTCTGTAGGTTTGAAGAGCCCAATTTTTTAATTGAAAAAACTTGATAGAAACCTTGAAATGTTAAAATATAAGATAACCCATGTAAAATGGAATGTAAACAAAAATTGTTCATAATTTAGAACATCAAACAGAGTTAGTGCATATGCAATTTGAAAGAAAAAGTCTTCTATTTTCTGTTAAGCCTTAACTCCAAGTGAACAGTGCTGTCTTTTTTTTAAAATCAATCTTACAAAATCGTAGGTGCTGTACCAATTCCATGTAACACCGTTGCTGACATCATATTCCTTATGGACGGCTCTAAAAGTGTTGGACCCTACAACTTCAGGAAAGAGCGCGAATTCGTCATGGTCATGACTGCCTCTTTAAAGATAGGCCCAGATGACGTCAGAATAGGGATTTTGTCGTTCGGCACTAACCTGTGGAAAAATTTTGATTTAAATTTTACTACAGACAATTCTACAACCATGTACAAGGTATGGTCTAACCATTTGACTAGGTATTTATACTCGATAAGATTTAACACGGCCCAGTACACGGCAAGTTCAGACATTGGATCACGGTAGTTAAAATATATCAGATATAACCCGGCCCCCAAACACCATAATACCTTAGCATTGTGTATTTTAGGGTGTGCAAAACTTTTTCAGAACTGGTCGATTATCTACTACTATTTTTACTAATTATCAATGCATGAAAGAAACTGAAATTTGTTTCTCCTTCAAAAACTTAAAATCCACATGTCAGATAATAGAACTTATCATCGAAATTTAGTTCAAACTAGTCCTTGTCTTTTTTAATAATTAACATTAATCAACCAAATATAATAAGATATAAGGTTATATGTTTCACTCAAGGTTTCTTTAAAATATTTTTCAACTAAATTATTCGTTGCAAAAGTAATTAAGAATAAATTAGTTGTTGTTTTTTTTTTTGTTGCTATGCTTCTACGATTTATTATTTATCTTTTGCTAAGTACTTGGCATTAAAAACATATCCCCTCTATTTCCAGCTTCCATAATCTCTTACTCCATATGCACTTAAGAAGAGTCTGTATAAAGTATATTTTTACCATTTGTCTAGGCACTTACTTTATGTATGATATAACAAGGCTTTGCATATAATAAGGTTTTACCATTGGTCTCGACACCTACTTTAGGTATAATATAACAAGATTATTAACATGATAAGGTTTTACCATTTGTCTAGGCACTTACTTTAAGTATGATATTACAAGGTTATGTATATAGTGAGGTTTTACCATTGGTCTCGACAATTCATCATTTGTCCTTTTGGTTCCTTGTGTAACACAGGGCCTCTGTCAAAGCTTGCCACTGTGCACGGTCCCTTGCCAGTCGTTTCAATTCTTCCCAGCTCTTTCCAGTTCTTCCAGCCTCATCTAACATGCTCCGTCTCCATGTACGCGTGGGTCTTCCTCGCTGGCGTTTGCCCTGGGGGTTCCAATCTAAGGCCTGCCTCACCTTGCTGTTATCTTTCCGAAGGGTGTATCCAATCCATCTCCATTTCCTTTCCACTGTTTTTCTACTGTCCTTTGTCCACACCTCTCCCAGAGAATGCAGTTTTCGACCTTGCCGTACCATTTTATTTTCAGAATATTTCTAAGGCATCTGTTAACAAAGGTTTGGAGTCTATTTTTGTTGTCTATGTCGTTCGCCATGTTTCGGATCCATAAAGTAGGACAGTTTTAACGTTGGTGTTAAAGATATTTACTTTTGTTTTGACAGAGATGTATGTAGATCTCCAGACCTGTTTCAGATTGGCAAATGCCTGTCGTGCCAGATTTATTCTTCGTTTGATGTCCTCATCAGTTCCCCTTGTTACACTGACCACACTCCCAAATTTAAAAAAAAGTTGTTTACTTGTTCTAAGGTAGAGTTCGCTACTTTTATGTCTCCATATTGCTGGTAGTTAACTTTTAAAAATTTTGTTTTTTGAATATTGATATTAAGCCGTACTCTTTTCCCACTCTCGCTCAATGCTGTGAGTTTGTGTTGCATGTCTTGAAGTCTGTGGGACAGAATGGCCAAGTCATCTGCAAATTCCAAGTCCTCTAGTTTTTGCATTAGGTTCCACTGGATTCCTTTTCCTGAGCTTGCATTTGCTTCTTTTGTGACCCAGTCTAGCACAAGAAGGAACAGAAGTGGTGAAAGGAGGCATCCTTGTTTGCCTCCAGTTGTGACGTGGAATTCATCTGTTAATCTACCATTATGTACTACTTGGCAAGTGAAGTTTTCGTACATATTTTGGATGATATTTGTTATTTTGTTTGGTATTCCATAGTGCCTCATTATTGAACATATAGTTTCTCTATTAATGCTATCAAAGGCCTTTTCAAAATCCACAAATGTGGTATAAAGTGGAGATTGCCATTCAATAGACTGCTCAATGATTATCCGGAGTATTGCTATTTGGTCAATGCATGATCTTCCTTTCTGAACCCAGCTTGTTCTTCCCTCAGTAGATCATCACAGACATCTTTTATTCTGTTTAGTATTGTTCTACTAAAGACCTTGCATGGTACTGATAGGAGGGTAATTCCTCACCATTTCTTACATTGTGACAGATCCCCATTCTTTGGAATTTTAATCAGTCAGCCCTTTTTCCATTCTGCAGGAGGGGTTTCAATTGACCAAATTTTTTTGAAGATACTATGGATTTGGTTAATGATTTCCGCACCTCCTTCTTTTAGAATCTCAGGTGGTATGTTA
Source organism: Radix auricularia (assembly GCA_002072015.1). Lineage (NCBI taxonomy): Eukaryota > Metazoa > Mollusca > Gastropoda > Lymnaeidae > Radix > Radix auricularia. The sequence continues at coordinate 93,935 of MUZC01000673.1, read as the reverse complement.
TCAACACCTGCTGCTTTCCCTGTCTTCATTTGGTTAATGGCTGTCCATATTTCTTCTTTGGATATCTCTTCCATATTTATGGCAGGTGTTTTTCCAATGGTCAGATTGAGTGGGTTCAGAGGGGTCGGTCTGTTTAGCACTTCCTGGAAATATTATTTCCATCTTCTAAGCCTTTTTTGTCTCGGACTGGTACATTGTAATTAGATTTCTTGCCACTCAAGAGTTTAGTAATTTTGTATAACTGTTTTAGATCTCCCTTTCCTGCTGCATCTTCTGCTTGTTCAGCTAGCTTATTATGAAGTGTTCGTTTGTCATTTCCTAGCATTTTCGTGACCTCTTTTCAAATTGCATGGTACTCTTGTTGGGTAAGTTGTTAAGTTTTTCTTGTTTTGGCTTGATTGACACTTTGTTTTGCATGTTTCCTATCTTCAACTCTTTGACATGTCTCATCGCTGATCCAGTGTTTTTTGTTTACTAGGGCAGGTATTAGTATTTCATTGCAAGATCCTATAATAATTTCTTTGAAGTTATCCCAGGTTTTGTCTATGTTTTCTTCCCTTTCATCATCTAGTTGCAGTGCAGCAAATCGATTTTTAAGGGTAAGCTGTAGTTCGTTCCTTTCATGTGGGTTACGGAGCTTGCCCAGGTCAAATCTAATTCGCCTGACTGTTTTTGGCCTTTGATTGGCTAGCTTTATTTTTAGATTAGCTACAACCAGATGATGGTCTGATCCAATGTCTGCTCCTCTTTTTGTTCGTACATCCAATAATGCGCTCCTCCAGGTGCGGCATATAGTGATGTGGTCTATTTGATTCTCAGTTTTGTTGTCTGGTGAGACTCACGTTACTTTGTGGCAATTTTGTGTGGGAAGATGGTGCCTCCAATCACCAGCTCCTTGAATGAGCAGAAGTTTGCAAACATCTCTCCGTTTTCATTCATGCTGCCCAGTCCATGTGAGCCCATTACCTTCTCTCTCTCTATGTTGTCGTTGCCAACTTTAGCAATCATATTGCCCATGACGACCAGTATGTCTCTTTTCAGTATTTTATCCATTATACTTTGAAGTTGTTCATAGAATGTAACTTTGTCTTCCTCAGGTGCAAGGTTTGTTGGGGCATAGCTCATAATGATATGGACATTTTTTAACCTGGACAGGAATTTGGCCCTGATTATTCTTTCTGATATCGGCTCCCATTCAAGTAGGCTCTTAAATGCATCTTTGCTCAGTAGGAATGCCACTCAATTTTCATGGATGTCTTCCTCATTTTCTTTTCCAGAGAAGAGCAAGATTTCACCTGATTGAAGTCTAGTTTCTACAAATGTGTTCCACCGTACTTCACTTAGTCCCAGAATTTGTAGTTTGTACCTTACCATCTCTTTGGCGACTTGAGCGCATCTGCCTGGTTCTTGTAGTGTTTTGACATTCCATGTTCCCAAGTTGAGAGGTGCCTTGTGGATGAGGTGATTTTTCTTTTTCATCGGTTTGAGTAGGGTGGTCGGCCTTGTGGGATTCTGTTGACTTTCCCCACAAGGCTTCATGAGTCTCCTTTG
>MUZC01000673.1:29996-84545 GCA_002072015.1 Radix auricularia | reverse complement strand
CTACACCACCACCTACTACAACTCCACCACCACCTACTACAACTACACCACCACCTACTACAACTACACCACCATCCACTACAACTACCTTACCACCTACTACAACTACACCACCACCTACTACAACTACACCACCACCTACTACAACTACACCACCACCTACTACAACTACACCACCAACTATTACAACTACACCACCACCTACTACAACTACCCCACCACCTACTACAACTACACCACCACCCACTACAACTACACAACCACCCACTACAACTACACCACCCCCTACTACAACTACACCACCACCTACTACAACTACACCACCACCTACTACAACTACACCACCCCCTACTACAACTACACCACCCCCTACTACAACTACACCACCACCTACTACAACTACCCAACCTATTGCTACAACAAGCAAGCCTGTTCCCACGACCAATGTTCCAACAACAGTTACAGCACCATGTAAGTATCATTCAATATGTAACGTTAGAAGACAGCTAACCATCATTACTTACTCCTTGTATTATCTTAGTTTAAACTTAACAATCCTGCTTCACATACTTTTTTATTGAATATTTTTTTTATTTTGAGTTTTCAAGTTTCAGATTATTGTAATTACTTTAAAGACCTTTTTCATGATACCATCTTTTTAACAACCTTTTTAAATCATTCTTTCACATAACAACATTTCGCAGTGAAATATTTTTGACGGATTTTTAAAAAATATTTTAGCCGATCATATTGGAATTTTGTAATTGTACAAACTGGTCACCTATAAGTCTAAACTACTTGAACACTGAAGTATCACGTGCTAACATTTCATATTTTGTTAAAAGCGCCAACTCCTCCACCATATCCACCACCGTCCGTTCAACCGTGCCGGAACTCCACCAAAGCGGACATTATCCTTGTGATGGACGCCTCCGCGAGTATTGGATCCATCAACTGGAAGGACCAGCTCAGGTTTGCTGACGAGATCACAAGGGCGTTTAATGTGGGACCAAATGACGTCAGATTTGCAGCCCTAATCTTCAACAGGAGCCCGACCAAGCAGTTTGACCTGAATGTTCATTTTGACCAGCAGTCTCTTTCTAAGGTAATAATATATTTTTTCATAATTTGCTAATAACACAAATTATTAACATGTGCTTATCCGTAACATTCAAAATTTTACCAATAGCAGAATTTTTAATGAATAGTGTGTTCTTATTGAGATCCCAAGTTCGCATTTCCATCCATCTATCGCTATCGCGCTACAGCCCATGTATGGCTTGGGCCTGTCACATGACCTTCTTCCACTACAGCCCACGTACGGCTTGGGCCTGCCTCACGACCTCCTTCCACTACAGCCCATGTAGGGCTTGGGCCTGCCTCACGACTTCCGTCCATTACAGCCCATGTAGGGCTTGGGCCTGCCTCACGACCTCCGTCCACTACAGCCCATGTAGAGCTTGGGCCTGCCTCACGACCTCCGTCCACTACAGCCCATGTAGAGCTTGGGCCTGCCTCACGACTGTATCTGTTATCTAATGTGACGTTTCTAGTTGAACCTCTTTCACTCTTGTAGGCGTGTATTGACAAATTGCAACTTGCATTAAAACACCTAAGTCTTTCGTAACTTATTAAACTTTAATCCAACACTAAGAATATATATACATTTTATACATCAGTGAAATCAGTATGGCGTGCTGCCATATTCTCCTGCATACTGCATACATCAAATCAACTAACTACAACTGGCGCCCTCTAGCCATCATTCCTCACGTTATCTCGCTCTCTGCCAATCATATCTTAATTACTATCATGTGACAACGACCTCCTTTCACTCAGGCCTTATCAACGCCTTTCTTCTTCAATATTCTATGCCTACTTGTAGATCTTTCTCTACATCATCCATCCATCTAAGACTAGGTCTTCCCTTAAGCCGTTTTCGTATGGGGTTTTGATGGTGTACCCTCTTTACTCCTCTATCATTTGACATTTCTTTCTAGGTGTCCTACACAGCACAGTATGCCTTTTTAAAATTTCTACAACTATTGTAGTATCCTGATTTAGACTGTATAGTTCATGGTTTGTTCTTATTCTTCATCTGAACTCATCCTTTGTTGGTCCATATATTTTCCTGAGAACTTTCCTCTTACATGTATTTAATAGGTTTTCTTGAGTTTTCGTTAAGGTCCAAGTTTCACTTGCATATGTTACAGCTATTCTGTTAAACGTTTTATAAAGAATTTTCTTTGTTTCCCTTGTAATGTGTTTGTTTTTTGAAGTTTTTCTGGCTACTACAGTATGTTCTATTCCCGGCTGATATTCTAGTTTTGATTTCTAAAGTTCGCATTTTCAGGTATGATGAAATATTTAAAGCTTTACTATAGGAAAGTATATGTATATTATTCATCACTTTTAAATACAGCAAATATTTTAGTACATTTTGTAAAGTAGTTGGTTAAATGTTGTCCTAAACTCTGTTTTGATGAAAGGGAGATAACGAAATAATCCTACCTGTACAATCTCTAAACCTAAACAGTCCCTTGAATAAAGGTACATCAAACTGGTAGTCTTACGCTAGCAAGGAAACTTTTAACAATAATCTAAACAGTACTTATTAGTTTATACATCGCGAATATTAAAATGGCCAACATATTATAATTTTTAGTTAACGGCAATGTAAAAATGTGTCTCCTAACCACAACCAGAATGACACAGTCTCCATTCCAACTTGTTTTTATTTGAAAATGTCGTCCCGTTCTAAGCCTTCTTTACACCATTTTGGGCTCCCGGGTAAAGAAATAGTGTTGGTCAAAGTCAGAGTGGGCCCCATTCACAGGAATAAAAAGTAAATATAAATAAGTACAAATAAATATATTCACATGGGGCCCCTATGCTCGTAGGCCCGGGGGAAAAATTCCCAACGGCCTATGCATTAAGATGGCCTTGGTAAAAATGAGTTTTATCTATATATATATAAGACGCATTTGTTGTCCGTCTGTCTGTCTGTCTGTCTGTCTGTCTGTCTGTCTGTCTGTCTGTCTGTCTGTCTGTCTGTCTGTCTGTCTGTCTGTCTGTCTGTTCCCTAATAACTCAAGATCCAGACAACCCAGTAAAGTGAAATTTAGTAAACGTACACACAATTATATGGGGAAGGTTCTTAAATAGGTTTCGTTCCATACATTCACACTCATGGGCGCCGGGGGCCCAAAAACTTTTTTTCCTTATTTGAGCTATATAAAAAATGAAAATCAACAATTGTTCTATTTCTCGAGGAGGCAGAAGCATGAAATTTTAGGAAATTATTTAGTACACTTCCGCAGTGGTAACAGGTGAAAAACATATTTAAATTATCACTTACTGGGAGCCGGGGGCCCAAATTTAGTTTTTTTTACCTTATATGAACTATATATAAAACTGCAAATCACTAATTATCTTATTTTACGGATAGGTAGAAGTATGAAACTTTGGAAAGTTGTTAAGTACGCTACCCCGACGACATATTGCGAGAAAAAATTTTAAACTTCCCACTCATGGGGAGCCAGGGGCCCAAATGGGGTTTTTTTGTGTGTTTTTTTTTGGTACTAATATACGCTATATAAATACTGAAAATCCCCAATTCGACTATTTCCCGTGTAGGTAGAAGCATGAAACTTTGGGAAGTTGTTAAGTAAGCTACCCCGACGATATTTTGCAAGAAACAATTTTAAACTTCCCACTCATGGGGAGCCAGAGGCCCAAATGTAGTTGTTTTTTTTAAAAATTATATACACTAATAAATACTGAAAATCACCCATTCTACTATTTCCCGTGTAGGTAGAATGAAACTTTGGGAAGTTGTTAAGTACACTCTCCTTACGCTAATTTTCAAAAATGAATTTAAAACTTCCCACTCATTGGGGGCCGGGGGCCCAAATGCTGTTTTTTTTCTTATATTAAAAACAAACTCATCCCTAATTCTCCAATGTACCGTGTCGTAAAAACATGAAACTTTTGGAAATTACTCTCCTGGCAATAATGGCAAAAAAAAAATTCTCACTTATGTGGTGCCGGGGGCCCAATAGTACTTTTTCTTAAGTGGGCTATATTAACAAATTTAGACAACGAAATACAATCATGTCTCAAGAAAGATCAGGTTTCTGATTAGGTGGAAGCCTAATAACTCAAGATCCAGACATCCCAGTAAAGTGAAATTTGGTAGACGTACACAAAATCATATGGGGAAGGTTCTTTTATAGGTTTCGTTACATCAATTCACACTCATGGGGGCCGGGGGCGCAAAAACTTTTTTTCCTTATTTGAGGTATATAAAAAATGAAAAGCAACAATTTTTCTATTTCCCGAGTAGGCAGAAGCATGAAATTTTAGGATATTGTTTAGTACATTACCCAAATTATAACAGGCGAAAATATATTTTTATTATTACTTTCTGGGGTCCAGGGGCCCAAATGTTTTTTTCCCTATATGAGCTATATAAAATTGAAAACTACCAATTCTCCTATTTCCCGTGTAGGTAGAAGCATGAAAGTTTGGCAAGTTGTTAAGCACACTCTACCGACGCTAATTTGCAAAAAAGAATTTTAAAAATCCCACTCTTGGGGGCTAGGGGCCTAAATGTAGTTTTTTCTTATATTTAAAGCCGTCTTATCTCTAATTCTCAAATTTACCGTATACGTAAAGAATGAACCTTTTGGAAGTTATTGAGCACACTCTCAATGCAAAAATTAAGAATTTTTTATTTTAAATTCTCATTCAGGGTGTGGCTGGTGTTTCCACATGTATTTTTTTCCTTAAATGAGCTGTATTTCACATCTCCAATGGTAACAGGTGAAAACATATTTAAATTATCTCTCTTAGGGGACCGGGGCCCAATGTAGTTTTCTTCGTTATATGAGCGATATAAAAATTGTAAATTACTAATTCTCCTATTTCCTGTTTAGTTAGAAGCATGATACTTTGGGAAGTTGAGAAATACATAACTGCAATTGTAAGAGGAGTAAAAAAAAATCATTCCCTGGGGCCCGGGGCCCAAATTTATTGGTTCTGATATAAAAACAGACTCATTACGTATTCTCTAATTTTTGGTGATGGTAGAAGCATAAAAGTTTGGAAATTCGTTGAGGAGGCACTCACGATGAAAATTAACAAAGCAAAATTTTAAAACTCCTGCTCATGTGGGGCCAACGTTTATAAAATTAAAAAACCACTAATTCTCCTTTTTCCGAGTAGGTAGAAGTATGAAATTTTTTTAAGTTGTTGAGTACACTTCTGCGATGGTAACAGGCGAAATAAAATATTTATAACACTTATTGGGAGCCTGGTGCCCAAATATTGTGTTGCGTTGTTTTTACTCATATAAGCTATATTAAAATTGAAAATCTTTAATTCTACTATTTGGAATAATGGGAATTCGGAAAGTTGTTAATTACACTACCACGATGGTGCAGTCTTAACTGGTGTGCCAGAGTCTTGGGATTGCTGGCATAGAATTGCAGACACTATGCTTTTCTGATACTGATGGGCAATTGTATTTGACCTGCTTTAAGATAATGTACTCTTTTACTTCATGAAAATAGACAGTACAGTACGCTTCTACAGAAAACCTCATTTAAAACCTGTGAGAAGCCGGGTACTTGCCTCTAGTATATATATATATATATATGAATAGTCACTAATCCGCAGGCTTTGTTGGACATCCGGTACCCTTACTATGGCGGCACAGACACTCACCTGGCTCTAAAGGAGATAACCGATCAGCAAATGTTCAGTTCTGCAAGAGGTGGTAGAGCCGACGCCAAGGATATCGTCATAGTCATGACAGATGGACATTCGTCAAATCGTGATGAAAGTAAGATTAATTATTCTAAGGCAATTCCTTAAGGTGAGTTTTGCTAAGTCAGAAAAATGAAGCTATAAAACAATAGAAATGTGCCACCAACTTCTAACAAGTAAACAACATACAGAGCCTTAAAATGGTTTCCTTAAAATTTAGCTGTAAAGTTTAAAGGAGCATCAAAGTAAAGTACAGGGCATAATGATATAAAGGTGGGGATTTAATTAAAGGCTGCTTTAAATATATGTCGGGGGATAGGGGTCAACATGTGAAACTAAACATGAAGTATTCGTTACTTTGACTTAAGCTTCTATAATACTGAATGGACTATTGTTTAAACTGGTCTACCTTATATATAACAATCATCGTTCAATATCTAAAAAGACTGCAAAGTTTGAGGAGGTATTTGTACTTTTTATAATTGTAAAGTTTTTAAAGGGATGTGAAATGTTTGGATTTGACTTGTTAATTTTTTGTATACAGCTGTGCAATGTTGAATGTGTGATGTTAAATGTTGTATACAGCTGTGCAATGTTGAATGTGTGATGTTAAATGTTGTATAAAGCTGTGCAATGTTGAATGTGTGATGTTAAATGTTGTATACAGCTGTGCAATGTTGAATGTGTGATGTTAAATGTTGTATACAGCTGCGCAATGTTGAATGTGTGATGTTAATGTTGTATACAGTTGTGCAAAGTTTGGAAAGATCATTAAACTATGTCAAAGGATTTGTAATGCTTCAATATTTCTCTTTAAATTTTTTGAATGTTGACAAGAGATATCGTTGAAAATGTTACATTTGACAGATTATGTCGTTTAGAGAAAACTCGATTAGTATCATTATTTTGTGTATGATAACGGCCATAATTTGACAGAATGCAAAGACTCCTCACAATATTCCTGTACATTTTTCTATGGTGATGCATATACTTTTTAACATGATTACATATGTTCAATTTATCTTTTAATTGAATATTAATGTAATATGTTTTACCTGTTAATGTATTTATTTTTTATTTATTTTATTTATTTTTTTAGGGGGGGGGGATTGTTGGAGGTTAAATTTAATCATATTGAAAACATAACACTTTTTGCTATTCAGAGTTTGAACATTATTTTCCTCATAAATTTGTCGTAAAATCTTATTTTGTATATTTTAATCAGGTTGGTTTATTATTCTAAATTTAGAAAATCAAATAAATAGGTAGTAAATGAATTTCCTGGATGTTTTAGTTAAACTTCATTGATGTCCAAAATTCATTCCAATGACACATACATATATGTTTAAAGTATTTTTAAAAAATTCTATTACCATCTAATTTATTTTTAATAAAAAGTGAACCGCTCGCTTGATTGTAACATATATTAGCACTTTCCCCATTGTATGACTCAGAATGGTATTTTTCAAAGTCGAAAATTTAATAGCAGGTACAAAGAAAATATTTCTACTAACTTTTACAACAATTTGTCTTATTTAGAATCATAAAGTAATAACTTCTCGTCATAAATTATATTTTAAACTTTACCAAAGCTTTGATCGAGGCCAAGAAACTCAGAGACCTCGGAATGACGCTCATAGCCGTCGGGATCGGATCTGCGGTCGCCGATGATGAGCTCCTGGGTATCGCCAGCAAGCCTGAACTTGTCTTCCGTTCCTTTAGCTACCACTTTCTGGAATATATCAAGAGAGATCTCGTTAAGGCCACGTGTGATAGTGGTAAGTACGTGACATTATCTCGGCAGTCTTTGTCAATAATGGCCGTCCATAAATGACGTCACGCGTTTAAGGCAGATTTTTTACTACCCCTTACAAAGGTCCCCCCCCCCGATAAAAGATGTATCTTTCATTTGAAGATGAGCATTTTTCAAATCATTTTTTTTTCATATAAGTATGTATTTAGTTCCGTTTGCAACATAATATCGTAACACGCGTGAAGCCACTCAAATCGTCATCGAATAAAATGTAAGAAATCAATTTATTAAGTGGAACATTAATTTCAAGTTACGAGTTTTGACGTGACGATACATTTTTCAAACACCCCCCCTCTCTCGTCACACATCATCACAAATCTGTGTACCTCCCCCCCCCCCCAGGTGTGTGACGTTATTTATGGACGACCCCTTAATTGGTTTCTTGTTAGTTTTGTTTCTGTTTTTGATCTACGTCATTTTTTAATTTTTGTATTCTATGGTGACGTCTTGACTTTTGATTAGTATGGCGTATGATGAATGTGATGGTCGGTGTTTATGACTCGGTTAACAATAGAATTTACTACAGTAAAAAGAACATTAAAAACTAATGAATTTTTGCATTGTATTTCAGTTTAAACGCACAATTATGAACAGATCGCAGCAAGAAGCAAGGATTGTTTAATAAATTTCTCATCACATTGAAAAATTGTGTATAGGTGTTGTCTTTGAAGCTAGCATTCACTTTTCAATAAACTTAGTTTCTGCTTGAAATTTCATAGTAAATAATTTTCATTTAATCAAATGTAGTTTATAATATATATATATAATAAAAAACTTGAAACTCAATTTATTTGATAACACGCTAAAAGGAAACTCTAAGTATCTGTCATGTTAATTACTGTTTCCAAATTACAATTATTACTGTAACTGATAAGTGTGTAGTTCAGAGAAAAGTTCTCAAAGAAGTTCGAAGTTAACACATGAATTTTTGAAACTCGTATCGTCAGAGAAGTCGCGAGGACAAGGGAAAGAATTCATGGCTAATTCTTGTCAAAGAGTTACAGTTCGCTGCCAAGTAAATCAGAACTTATCGACCTCAGTAACGTTTAGAGTTTAGAACTTTGTATACTAAATAAATAACAATATTGAAACTTATTGATGCATTGAACTATTCAAATAGCACTACAGTGAGCCTTCTTTCGTGTCTTTATGTAAGTGAATAGGAATTAAAATAGTTTAAAGGATCTTAGTGGTTTAATATAGGGAACACATTTTCATTAGAGTTAAAGCGTCTTAAAGTGTGTAAAATTGAATTTCTCAACATTGTAAATTTCTATTAAGTTACACCTGTTGATAACGAAATTATATTTAAATATATATATCCTCATGCCTTGATCTCTTTACACCAATTGTGTCGGTTGAGGGCAAACACAGAAAGGGGGGTGGCAGATTTAAAACATAGCACACAGAGTGCTCAAAGGTCGGACATTCGCTTTGGCTTTCTCCACACTGTTGATATTTAATATGAAATCCGATACCTAAAGCCACGAGTTTACCAAAGGCATAATGCTTTTGTAATCGACATTATATTTAAAAAACATAAAACTTCATTCCTAGAATCATAAGTCGGATATATTTCTTTAAAAGTTCTGACTGAAATGAACATTACTCAGATCGATACCCAGTTCTAAAGATTCGAATCCCGCATTTTTTAAACAAACGATTCCACATCAGTAGACGAGATAATAAAGAGTAAGGCTTAAAGATATGAATAAATACATATCATTGGAATATATACATATCATTGGAATAAATCCCAGACTTCCCCGTTAGTGCAACAAATCATCCAATCTAAAAGGTTGTAGTGACAATAAAAGCTGTTGCGTCATCAACTCTTTATTTTTTACCACATATTTTTACCCTATTCATTCATTTGTGTTTTTTTTTCCCTCATGTTTGTGTATTTTTTCTCTTATTTGTACGATTATATCTCTAAAATATAACGGGATCGGTTTATCTCTTATTATACCTCCCGTACAATTGTGTAAAGTAAGGAGGAACCATGTAAAAGCGTTTAGAAAACAAGAGGCGAATTCACAGAGATGTGTTGGAACGGTCTAAAAATATACCCCAATAACGGTAATCGGCTTTCCCAACTACAGCAAATATCGACCTCCAATGAATAACCAATCACACCGCCAACGCATATGGCTTGTACCACCCACCCACCCCCTCCCCTNCCCCTACCATCCCATCCCGATTACATTAACATCAATGGAGTTTGGAGTATTGATCAGGGAATTCAATAGCGGTTCTAAAAATTTGGAGAAAGTTTACTTGAATTTTAAAAACTTGAGACTCCATATTTAGGTTGCCATAGTTCTATGTTGGTGCGTTTTTAAAGTAGTCAACAAAACATCCCCGGCATTTTATTTTTTTCTGAAATCTAATAGCTGAATGGTAGCTGAAAGCACGTCTAGCCGTACTCAAGTAATAATGCTTAAATGTATTAATACACCCAGGGCACGAGCTCAGAAGTAGTCCCATGTAGTGTTTATCAATTAACAAAAAAACTTTGTACACAGAAAGTACATTAGCAGCCAATGTCGTGCGCATGTCTGGAATTTGTATTGTTATTTTTTTCCATTTTGTGCTGTAGTTGTAGTTTCTACAATTTTTAAATTAGCTGGTATTAACTTAACCGTCTTGTCGTTCTCTCTCTCTCTCTCTCTCTCTCTCTCTCTCTCTCTCTCTCTCTCTCTTTCTCTCTCTATATATATTTCACTTTACGTGTATTATCATTAAGTTCCTACCCTTTGATTCTAAGTATTAAAATTAGAGAGGTGATGTTTGCTTCTTTGTGAACAATGAGCAACTAAATACTAAATTTAACCCTCAACCGTCCCAACCCAACGTAAAATTTTGATTGCGGAGTCAATGTTATAGGTTAAGTAACCCAACCTTTTGTGAAAGTTATAATAGTTTGAACAGAAATAAAAATAGGCGTCACTTTTAGCCGAAATTTTGGACATTTCTGGATAACAAAATTATTTAGAATACAACTTATAGATATGTAGTAAGTAAGATGAAATGTGGAGCTTCGCAAAGTACAATATTCTGATAGTAAAATATCGCGAGTAGAGTAGTGTAATATTTCTCTGTGGGGTCTTCCGCCCTATAAGACCTGTAAACTTCACAGTATTAAACCAATAGCTGCCCTGCTCAAGATAATTATATGCGCTCTATTCATACTGAATATAGTCTTCATTCACTGTATTGGCTACCCGTTAAGAGGACTAAGAAGTTAACAAAATACGTGACTACCTTAAACTGCTGAATGAAGAAAATGCCCACGACGTAGCTATCTGTACTGATGTCGGTTCGTGAATTGTCTCGTAGACTACGTCCCCGCTCATATTCTTTATTTTTCTCATGAAACAAACAAGAAACTTTCCGGAGTAAAGGACTGAAAATGACAAATCAACTATTTTAGAATTAACTTACAGAAAAATTGAAGATTTTTAACATTACTCGTAACATTAAAAAAATGAACTAAAAACTGTTTTCATGAATGTAGATGGAATAATATTGAATTAACTCTTAACAAGGCTTTCTCTAATTCTCTGCCTTTAAACTCTTTCGTCTTTCTCTTTTAAATAAAATGATCCTGTCTTTCTGTTTCTTTTGTTTGTATTTTTTATACCAAATGAGAATTAACGCTGACTATAATAATAATAATAATAATAATAAAATGATGATTTATATAGCGCTGTATCCCAGCAAGGAGCCAGGCTCACAGCGCTTTACATGGAAACAAAAATACATATATAAATAAAAAGAAACATTCATAGCATATTAACTACATAAATAACAATACGGTATACTCAATACATCAGCTACGCTAATCAATTACAGAAATGTGGTTTTATTATTTTTGAAAATAAATTTTAAAAAGATGTGTCTTAAGTGCAGTCTTAAATGACTTAGCAGTTGAAATGCTACGGATGTGTAATGGAAGAGAATTCCATTGTTTGGCTGCACAAAAGGAGAATGACCTTTCGCCAAATGTTTTAGTTCTTATCTTAGCAACACAGAGAATGCGTGTATCCGCAGAGGAGCGTAGCTGACGACTTGGTGAGTAGACTGACAAAAGTTCAGTAAGATATGAAGGGCATGAGTCAGAAAAGAAGTTGTGACACAGAACGGCCAGTTTGTAATCAATTCGGGCTTGTATAGGTAGCCAATGAAGAGAGTAAAGTAGCGGAGTAACATGGTCATGTCTTTTTGCCCTTAGAACTAATCTTGCAGCTGAATTTTGAACTCTCTGTAGTTTTTCAATGCATTGTTTTGGCGCACCTGACAGAAGAGAATTGCAGTAATCCATACGAGCTAGAACAAGAGAACAGACTAGAGTTTTTGTTGCACTGTCTGTTAAGTAATGACGGATTGAACTGATCTGACGAATGGCAGTATAGGCAGAGCGACAAATGTGATTGATGAAGTTGTTGATAGACATGTTGTCAGAAATATTGTAGCCAAGATTCCTAGTCGATGTTGTGAACAGTATATCAGAACTAGCCACCTGAATAGAATTTGGAAGAATCAAAGTACTGCGGGATTTATTGTTACAGAATAGCAGTGCTTCTGTCTTATTATCATTCAGTTTGAGCTTGCTTAGAGTCATCTAAACCATTTCTGTAGAAGTTAGGATTGTCATACTAATTATTACCCATTTCCTTTTTTAAAACTATAAAGCCCGATCAGTGTAAGTTGGTTTTATTATTGTGTGTGTGTGTGGCAACATCGAGTGCATTTGATAAAGATCATGATAATACACATCATGGGTTGGGAGTTAAGTTGTGTGTCCTCATATTTACGTTTCTGGACAAGTCTTTTGTCGAACGTTCCCAAAACGACAAAACGGTTAGAGATAAGATTTGCGTGCAAACGTAGCATCAACACCAAAGAGATGTGTGAAAACTGTGTGACAAGAATCCACGTCACATGATAACACATACGTGCCACCATTAGAGTAATGGTTTGTGTCACCGTTTAGATTAGATTGTAGCAGTGTTAGATCGTTATATAACTGTTTTTTTTTTTAATTATTTGACTTTCTTACGTCTGTTAATGAAGTTAGCTAGTATTTGTTGCAGATGAGTTTAAAAAGCCATGAACGCTTATGCTGGCTTAATGTTAGTTAATCATAACACCAAACTATACGTTTTGTAATTAGCCTAAATGTTACCCGTATAATATCAAGTATATGTTTGACTTTTGGCGTTGACATTAGCTTAACATACCATTAAAAAAATTGATTTAACTAGTAACTGTGGTGAAATTTATGAGCCCAGTATAATTTGCACGAGAATAGCAACAAAACAAAAGGGGAGTCACTCACGAAACACTTGACGGATCAAAGGTCACTAATTAAATATGCAGCGAAATACATGACCGGCCAAGGTTACCCGAAAGCGAGGCTAACCAATCAGTATAAATGTTGACACACCGGCAAGATCTTTCTTTTCCGCTCAAAAAATCACAGAGAGCTATATCGAATGAGTGTTCAAGCCTTTGAACTGAATCTATAGACATCCTTGACGTGAGAGAGCCGGCACCATTACCCGTTAGCCAGAATCTTTTCTGGTTTCTAGGCACCCGCCTGTACTGCGAGACAACACGAACTCCGGACAGCAACCGCCCAACGAATTTTCGACATACCTGAATCAGGAGCTGGACTCACCGCTATCCACGCGACTTGCATCCGACCCCAACCCACATCTTTGGACCAGGAGCTGGACTCACCGCTATCCACGCGACTTGTATCCAACCCCTACCTCACCCCTGCACCGATCGACAGGACCAGAGAAGGACAACTCATCATTGCCAGCCTTACTCTAAAAGTAACGCTGAAGCCAACCGCACTGGTTGTTGCCTACACATTATAGTTGTAGAAGCCGGTTATTCACACTTCCGTGATCACCGAAGTCACCTGGAACCATAGGTGAAGCAGCCAATAAGAAGCCAACAGCACTGGTTGATGCCTACACATCACCTGTGTAGAAGCCGGTTATTCACACTTCCGTGATCACCGAAGTCACCTGGAACCATAGGTGAAGCAGCCCATAGGACAGGAGAATTGCAGAACCAACCGTTCACGGAGCGGGGCAAGACATCCTAAAATTTAATTATTAACTATATAACCATTATATTGATTGGCTTAAGCCTAGTGATGAATTTTGGCCATAACGGAACTAGTTTCCGCTTATTGTAATTATTGTATTATAAATTATTGTTACATTTTCACCATCTTGTTTGTTGATCATCGTTTTGTGAGAGATCACTAAAGTATGCGCGTGTAGGCAGAGAGAGGATAAATTAAATATTACACCCCTAAACGACTTGTCAAACAATATTCACATCTTTCTCGCCACAGTTACATTGGCGTTAATAAACATATCATCAAAGTATTTGACTTTTGGGATAGGTAGACGATAGTTTAGCATACTATCAAGGTATGTTTGACTTTTGGGATAGGTAGAAAATAGTTTAGCATACTATCAAGGTATGTTTGACTTTTGGGATAGGTAGTCGATAGTTTAGCATACTATCAAGGTATATTTGACTTTTAGGATAGGTAGACGATAGTTTAGCATACTATCAAGGTATGTTTGACTTTTAGCGTAAACGTTAGTATAGCATACTATGAACGTATGTTTC
Source organism: Radix auricularia (assembly GCA_002072015.1). Lineage (NCBI taxonomy): Eukaryota > Metazoa > Mollusca > Gastropoda > Lymnaeidae > Radix > Radix auricularia. Next base: position 70,303 of record MUZC01000673.1, on the reverse strand, counting down.
ACTTTTGGCAGAGACGTTAACTTAGCATACCATCAATATGTTTTTGAGTTTTAGAGTGCACATTAGTTGAGCATACTGTCGAAATCAGATACTATTTCACTAGTGGCGTGGATCCGTCTTTCAAATCTGATCAATATTTGTGTGTGGCTGAAGTGTGGAGGCGAGTTTAAGCTCCAAGTGAGCTCCAAACACCAAAGGTCAGACCTGTCGCTTCCAGCGCCTTGTCAATGGCTAAATGCATTAAAGCGCTCTCTTGTTTTGGAGTGCAATTATAGCTTCAATGATTTTATTGATTGCTCTGGTGGCGCCAATTCATAGGCGAGCCCTTTGGAAGTGGGGGAAACTGCGTTTAAATTAGCAATTCGAAAATTGAAGTTGAATTGTAGCTACATGTAATGTAAGAAAATAAAATATTACAAAGAACATTAGTTTGTGGGAAATATGAATTAATTCTTTGTTTTGTTTTTAATGAATAGCATATTTAATTAATTTTTTTTTGGTCATGTATCCTTTTCTAAAAAGCAGATATTTTACGTAAACACTTAATAGCAAGAAATGGGTTACAATTGTGAGACTGAAAGTAGAGAATAATTATTTTTACAATTTGACTCAAGGTAAAACCCTGAGCATATTTCTCTCTTAACCGAAATGGCCTATATAAAATGATAAAATGAGTGAGGGTTTACTATAGAAATAAATCAAGGGAGTAAATACGTACAAATCTTATTTGATGTAGTATGAAGCCCTTTTTAGTAGTTATAAAATTTTAGGTTACTAAAATTCACAAATATTATTTTCTGAAAGAAAGTTCACGCAACGTCAAACCACTGTTTTTCGGTTTGGTCATTAATAGTCACACTGCACAAATGTTTAAACAAGAGACCAATTAAAATCATTCAAAAAGTAAAGTAAAGGTTAATTTTTCTCTTCCCTGGGTATTTCCAAAGCTTTTTTAAAATTTACAGACAAAAAAACAACAACATATTTTACATCATGGATACTTAAAAAACTCAACTTTTTCCTTGAAGCGTATGACATGATAACAAGTTTAGAACGTCTCCGCCCTTGTTAGCGGCAATCTCCGCCTCTGTTTGCGGTTTTCTCCATCGGTCGCCCTGCTGCCTGATGACGTCCAACAGGAGAAGTCACGTGATATGTTGAAATACCTCTGGTAAAAATCAAAAAGGAAAAAGTTTATCCCGATCTCTCCCTCCCCCACCCCCCGTCACGGGTGCCCGAAATAATACGACATTGATGGAAATCAATGGCCGACACTGGACCTTCATTTCCATAGCTATTCCAGGAGTCGTGAACGAGAATCTCGAATGTGTTTGTGGGGGTGTTGGGTTGTGGGGGGGGGGGGTTGTGTGGGATGGGGGTGTGTGGCTGTCCTCAAGACGGGGTCGAGCCACTCAGAGTGTCTGTATATATAATGTAGATATGGCTCCCTTACATCAGAGATATTAGAGTGTGTGTTTTTTTTCTCTCGATTCAACGGATTCTTTGATTGCTGTTTTTGTTTCCCATTCATGTTTTCGACATAAGGGGAAGAATCGTATGTCAGATACACCAATGATGCAGAGCATTTACCTAAACGACGTTGTATAGAACTGAGTCGCCATGTGTCGTGGGAGGTAAAGGATAGAGTACCCTAAGTGTGATTCTGGGACTCGACCCTACCAGGCGCAGCGTGCTTAACACGCTTCTGGACTTTACCTGGAATCAAGGTATGAGAATATTTTTATGTGTACTTGTGAGTTAACAAGTTAGAAAGCAAAATGTTTTACCTTTTTCATCGCTCTTTTGTTGATTCTACATTTAACATGAAGTCAGGCAACCAAGTTATTTTCATTTTATTTAATAACTTGTATTATATATTTTAAATTAACAAACAGTGCAATTTAATTCTTAATTTCGGTAATTTCTGTAAATAGATACGAAACGTTCATATTAAAATCTTTAGGGATGGTACTGATTAAAAATAAAATGGTTCGATTAATCGGGAAATAATTTTAGCGATTTATTTATTTATTTCCATTAATTATATTTTTATAACGCAAATATAGATCCCGTTAAGTCAATATTCATTATTTCGCAAAATCGGTTACATCGCGGTAAATCCATGGTCCCCAGATTTTGTTACGTAACACAGCAAATTCGTTCTTCTATGCAAGATATAAGGAAGAAAACCTTTTTGTTTACGTATGCAAGTCTAAATAAATAATAATAATACGAGAGGAAGTATACAAGTAACAAAAAAAGGAAATTATTAATAAATTTGATTTGAAAAATTCTTAAAATTTCATCAAATTTTAATTGATCTAATGAATTTTAATCGATAAAATCTTTAACGACAAATTTATTCATTAATAGTCAATTTCTGCAGCCTTAAAAATATTACAAAGTTAAAACACAATGATAGTGAATACTTTGTAAAAAAAAAAAAATATTCGTTATAATGCTATTTGATATATCAAGTCAAATAATTAGAATCATTGATTTTCGTCGCTCATTTAGGATACATGTTTATCCAATGAAGCAATTCGTTATTCAATTAGCATCATTTCACAATGCTAGGACATTAATTATCGTGCACTAAACATTGTCAGGATTCAAGACCATTTCAACGTGTCTCAAGATTTTTATCCTCTGCGCTTTTCAAACGTTGAGAAAAGCGACAATCTCTTATAGAATTTTTTGCTGCTAACCGTTTGGAAAGGGGGCAAATCTTAAATGACATCACGCAGCTAGTGGGAGGGTGTCACACATTTGTGACGATGTCGGTGACGGGGTGGTTTAAAAAATGTGACGTCACGTCAAAACACGCGACTTTAAATAAAAATTGTATGTATACATTTGATTGCTGGCAATTTATTTAACGACTTATTCAGTGGCTTCCCGCGTGTTACGATATAAGAGTCCAGCATTAAACTAAACGTATAATAATATGACACAAAGCATTTTGAAACATGCATATTATTAAATAGAAAATAAAAAAAAAAATTTTTTTTTTTTTTTTTTTTTTTTTTTTTTGGTTGGGTTAGGGGATTGGGTGCTGAAAGCTTTGTGACGTCATATTTGAACATTGAGATTCACTGATATTTCTACATTATTACAAAGTTTTCATCTTGCCAATGAGCATAACATGTAGACATCGATATGTGGTCATTTTTAAACAAATATCTCAGCTACACACATAAACATTTAGGAACCATAAAATATAAAACTGCTACACATAGCACCCGCTACGCTCAACAACTGCCACTTAGCCAGCGCTACACCTTACATCTACTGCAAAGGCTTTTTAAACATTTCATCTTAAAAGTAAGTAATCAAAACACGAAACAGAAACAATAGACATCCTTCTAGGACACGACATCCAAACGCTTTTCCGCCATGACATACAAAAACCCGTCTTCCATGTCATTCAAACACCCTTCTGCCATGACATCCTGACACCCTTCACTCATGACATCCTGACACCCTACACTCATGACATCCAGACACCCTTCTGTCATGACATCCAGACACCCTACACTCATGACATACAGACACCCTTCTGTCATGACATACAGTCACCCTTCGGCCATGACATCCAGACACCATTCTGCAATGACATCAAGAAAGCCCTCGGCCATGACATGCAGACACCCTTAACTCATTACATCCAGACACCCTTCTGCAATGACATCAAGACACCCTTCTGCCATGACATTCAGACACTCTTCTGTCGTGACATCCAGACACCCTTCTGTCATGATATCCAGTCACCCTTTTGTCGTGACATACAGACACCCTTCTGTCATGATATCCAGTCACCCTTCTGTCATGACATACAGTCACCCCTCGGCCATGACATCCAGACACCATTCTGCAATGACATCAAGACACCCTTCTGCCATGACATTCAGACACCCTTCTGTCGTGACATCCAGACACCCTTCTGTCATGATATCCAGTCACCCTTTTGTCGTGACATCCAGACACCCTTCTGTCATGATATCCAGTCACCCTTTTGTCGTGACATCCAGACACCATTCTGTCATGATATCCAGTCACCCTTCTGTCGTGACATCCAGACACCCTTCTGTCATGATATCCAGTCACCCTTCTGTCGTGACATCCAGACACCATTCTGCCATGACATCCAGACATCCTTTTGCTAGTATTGCCAAACATCCTACCACCCTCATGTCCCTTACGCTCAAGCTCGCAGATTCACCAACTTATTAGGTATTTAATCGATTGCCCTTTTTTAGCTCTATATCGTACGGAGGAGAAATTGTTTGTTTATATCAGTTTACAGCTTCTATGTGAAGGTGGTTGAATCCAGTTTTATGTTCCTGCCTGCTTGTCTTAAATGTCCCCTGATCATGAAAATCTTTGCGTCCCGCTCACAAAAACGTTTCATTCAAAATGAATAAAACTTTGCAAGTATAATTTTTCTTTTCTTTGAAACTTTGATAATTTATTTTAAAATTTTGTTTGACGTAAACAGCGTAGATCTTTAATAAATAAAGTTAATGCCGTTTGAGAATCCCTCACTTGTGCACTTTCTAAAGCGTGAAATTTCAGTCACGCAATTTAAATTCTGCTGTGTTATCTCGGTCTGTCGATTAAATAGTCAAGAGTTCGCTTGACCCAGTTCACAAATTTTAGTTAAAACTTTCAGTTTTTGAATTTGTTATCATTCTGAGTGTTTTAAAACTAATACTCAAGGTAGTCTGAAACGTTTTGTTCGTGATAGAGAAAAGACAAATCTTAAAGTAATGATTTTTTTTTAAATTTCTAGGCCCATGGTTTGGGGATACTTTAACGATTATTGTCACTGATAGATATTAGTTTCACTGTTAGAGATAATCGTCATTGTTAGAGATCATTGTTAATGTTAAATATCATAGTCACTATTAGAGATCCTTGTCACTGTTAGATATCATTGTCTCTGTCAGATATCATTGTTACTGTTAGATATCCTTGTCACTGTTAAATATCATTGTCACTGTTATATATCATTGTTACTGTTAGATATCATTGTCACTGTTAGATATCATTGTCACTGTTAGATATCAATGTCACTGTTAGATATCATTGTCACTGATAGATATTATTGTCATTGCTAGAGATCATTGTCACTGTCAGATATCATTGTCACTATTAGATATCATTGTCACGGTTAGATATCATTAACACTGTTCGATATCATTGTCACTGCTAGATATCATTGTCACTGATAGATATCATTGTCATTGTTACAGATCATTGTCACTGGTAGGGATCATTGACTAATGGATTCATATCCATGTATTACATGGCTATTGGAAATATAATTTGTCAAATACTATTTTCTTACTTAGGATAACTCAATATAACTTTCCATGTGTTGTTAGATTCGAGCCGTCTTCCATTTTCGCAATGTTGTTTATTATTTCATGTAACAAAGACCTCCGACTGAGTTTTATTATTTAATGTAACATAAACCTCCTACTGAGTTTTATTATTTCCTGTATTATAGACCTCCTACTGAGTTTTATTATTTCATGTATTATAGACCTCCTACTGAGTTTTATTATTTAATGTAACATAAACCTCCTACTGAGTTTTATTATTTCATGTATTATAGACCTCCGACTGAGTTTTATTATTTCCTGTATTATAGACCTCCGACTGAGTTTTATTATTTCATGTAATATAGACCTCCGACTGAGTTTTATGATTTCATGTAACATAGACCTCCGACTGAGTTTTATTATTTCCTGTATTATAGACCTCCGACTGAGTTTTATTATTTCATGTATTATAGACCTCCGACTGAGTTTTATGATTTCATGTAACATAGACCTCCTACTGAGTTTTATTATTTCATGTATTATAGACCTCCGACTGAGTTTTATTATTTCATGTAATATAGACCTCCGACTGAGTTTTATTATTTCATGTAATATAGACCTCCGACTCAGTGGGAATGTTCCGCAATCATAACAAATAAAAGAAAGTTTGAAATTCTATTATTGCGATAAAGATTCGTTAGTATTACCAAAATGTCATCGTAGTTTTCATAGAATGCCATCCATTTATAAACTAGTCCAACATTTGACTATCAGTCAAATTAAACTTTCAAGAGTCGATCCCCGCTCACATGTCACATATTTGACATGGAAATAATTCACAAACACAGGACATTAAAGCCAGTTGCTAGACAATGACACTCAACAAATATTTCGGTATTGGACGCATGTTTACATACACACTGCCCTAAAAGCATTTTAACCACATCCGTGAGCCTAACCTAAAAGACAATGATCATTGCTTTGACAAACTGGAGTACGTCAACGATCATATTCTTTCTCTCCATCAGCTTGCATAACTCGGAAATTTTCTTAATGAGTTATGCAAACAATTACTATCAAATTAATTAGCTCATTTTCAAAATGCGGGTCCATGTGGCAATAACGCGCCGCTGAGAAACATGGATGCCGAGTAACGGGAAAGGAATGTAAAATGTTGTGTTGTGTGTGTAAGAGAATCGATATGAATATCATTATTGTTCGTTATTAAGAGGTGGTATTAGTTAAAAACTTGAACCATCTCTGACGGTGCTGGAAATAAGGACACATCCTTGTTTTGTGTGGCATGCAAGGGGACATAACCAAAGAATAAGATCCACAAGGGCAAGTGTTCCTACTTTTCTTATCGAAATCCAATGCGTGATAATTCAAAACTGCTATGCGCAATCTGTCAATTGACTTTGCTGCCGATCAGTTGCTCAACTTAAATGTGACAGCGGCTACCAGAGGTTTATGTTTCTGTATGAGTTGGGACTTCGACATATAGTGCTCAAATGACATACCGTTGTTAAGGAGATTTCGTTCTTATAATGAAACATTATTCCTATTTCTTTGCAGTAAATAGGAGAAAGGAAAACATCTACAATTAGCATGTCAATAATTCCTGAAGGTAAGTATTTCTATGTAACTGTATAGATATGTTTAACATTAGGTTATCATTTTATTTATTTTTTTAACATTTATAAATAAAAAAGTGTATTTGAATTAGTTGAAATAACACCTACTTGAGAAAATTGTAAAACGATGCCAAAAGGATTGACCAAAACGTGTTATTAGCATTAATATATCTCACGAACAGTGGCGTTACTAGGGATTCGGTGGATTTTGTGGCGTGGGGGGGTCTTTTCCTCTGTTAGGGGTCCTGCATACATGATGGTGGCGTAATATTTAATGTATTAAAAATTCGGACTTTCTCTGGGGGCCTCTGTCAAGCGGGGGTCCGGGGGGACTTTCGTATTTGGACCACCTTCCCATCCCCTAGTTACCTCACTGCTTACCTATTGAATGAAATCTTAATGAATGAATAATGTCAAAAAATTGTTCTAACGATTAGTTTAGATATCCCTGCAGCCCATCTGTTGCACAGTTAGAATTAAACTATTACATACATTAAACGAATTTGAAAATACAAAATCGTTATAAACAAATATTACAACTGCCGTTGGGAATCAAATATAAATGATGTTTTATACAACTAAAATAAGTCTCTTGGAATAAAATTAAATTGCCTTGAACTCATAATGTGCACATTTAATAAGTACTCCAGAAGGTCAGACTCTCCCCATTCATAACCTAGAATATGTAAATATCATTGCTTACAATCAAAAGTATACATCAACAAAAATGTCATTGATAAGATAGTTGGAAAGAGGACTCCAAGTGTAGCTAGTTTGTGAACTTCATTAACTAGAGAAGAAAACTTTACGTAAAAAACCTTCGTAAAATGCGAGTTGGTGCACACGTAATGTACTGATAAGGACAATATGAATTTAAAGACAGACAGACTAGATCTAAGTTACATAAATAATGTGGCAAATATTTTTTTTCTAATTATTCATTTCCTCTACTAGACTAGTTGGAAACGAGCGTCAAATGAATCATAGTTCTTCACTAGCCTTGAAGCAGAAGGCAATTAACTTTTACAGAGAACATACTTCAAGATCTAATATCTGCATCTCTTCAGATTCATGTAACCCCAATGTTCAACTGACGCTCATTATATTTATGTATTTTTCCCGATCCCAACGATCCCAATGTTCAACTGACGCTCATTATTGTTATGTTTTGTTCTCGATCCCCACAACCCCAACCATTCAAATGACGCTCATTATTCTTATGTATTGTTCCAGATCACAATGACCCCAACTATTCAAATGACGCTCATTATTGTTATGTATAGTTTACGATCGCATAGATCCCAACGTTCAATTGACGCTCGTTATTGTTATGTAATGTTCCGGATTCCCACGACCCCAATGTTCAATTGACCCTCATTATTATTATGTATTGTTCCAGATCCCAACGACCCCAATGTTCAAATGACGCTTATTATTGTTATGGATTGTTCCAGATCCCAACGACCCCAATATTTAATTGACACTCATTATAGTTATGTATTGTTCCCGATCCCAACGATCCCAATGTTCAAATGATGCTCATTATTGTTATCTATTGTTCCAGATTCTGAAGACCCCAAAGTTCAAATGATGCTCAATATTGTTATGTATTGTTCCAGATCCCAACGACCCCAATGTTCACTTGGCGTTCATGTACGGCACCCTCAAGTCGACTGAACCCAATCACATCCAACTGTTCGTTAAGGGCCCCGGGGGCGCCAAGTTCTGCGGGAGGGCTAAGACTGTGGGCAAGTACCCTCTGGTCGTGACTACGCCCTTCAACATTCCATTCCTGCTCCACAAGGAGGGCACGGGGCATGTAAGTCAGCAAAGATTTGTTAATCAAAGCATGATGAGTTGCTAGACATGTAAACATATAGAATTGTAATTGAAAGAAAACAATATACGAAATATGCGAATAGTAGAGTAGATACCTCAAAGTGAAATCTAACTCAGCTTTATTTTTAAAAAAAATATTTACTAAAGATTTCCAGAATGTGTCTATAAATTTGAATACATGATAAGCTTATAAACATTTGAAATTCAGTGGTTCTTTCGAGGTTATTCGGTATTTCAAAAGTATTTTTTAAAACCTTAACCTTAAAATTTATTCACCTTTAACCCACTTACTATTATTTTAATCAGGTGTATTTAGAGAATAAACTTATGTTTTTAAAAATTTATTTAAAATTAAAATTATCCTAAAATTGTATTGACATGAATGTCACGTGAGAAAAAATGAGTGGATTGCGAGGAGGTCACGTGACGAAAATAAGGCATAGACCAGAATGCGTTAGAAGACAGTAGTTGAGGGTGAAGTATGCACTAGTGAAGTCTTTGAGTTGTGTCGCTGACAAGTTTTACCTTGTAAAAAGTTGTACATTCATTAATTTGCTGCCTTAAATTTATTTTTGATTACTAAGAAATTAAATTTTACTATTTGTGAGTAAGATGTTAAATAACGCCCACAAGCGAACGGTAAAAACAACAACGTTACAATGAAATAGACAAACATTCTAACTCTAATAAACAAAGATGATGGATTTGTTTGAGCAGAGAATTGACGGCGAGCTGTACAGACTGGACGAAGAGACGTTCAAACATGTCGACTGGTTTGAGGACCACCCCAACTGGTACGTGCGGAAGTTGGTCAAGGTGGAGCTGTACACGGACGAGGCGGACACGAGTGTCGCATCTCGTGTGGTCGAGTGCTGGATGTACGGATTAGCCAGGTGAGATTATTTTGGTCGAGTGCTGGATGTATGGATTAGCCAGGTGAGATAATTTTTGGTCGAGTGCTGGATGTATGGATTAGTCGGGTGAGATACTTTGTGGTCGAGTGCTGGATGTATGGATTAGCCAGGTGAGATACTTTGTGGTCGAGTGGTGGATGTATGGATTAGCCAGGTGAGATACTTTGTGGTCGAGTGGTGGATGTATGGATTAGCCAGGTGAGATACTTTTTGGTCGAGTGCTGGATGTATGGATTAGTCGGGTGAGATACTTTGTGGTCGAGTGCTGGATGTATGGATTAGCCAGGTGAGATACTTTGTGGTCGAGTGCTGGATGTATGGATTAGTCGGGTGAGATACTTTTTGGTCGAGTGCTGGATGTATGGATTAGCCAGGTGAGATAATTTGTGGTCGAGTGCTGGATGTATGGATTAGTCGGGTGAGATACTTTGTGGTCGAGTGCTGGATGTATGGATTAGCCAGGTGAGATAATGTTTGGTCGAGTGCTGGATGTATGGATTAAACAGGTTAGATACTTGTGGTCGAGTGCTGGATGTAGGAATTAGCCAGGTGAGATACTTTGTGGGAAAGTGCTGAATGTAGGGATTAGCCAGGTGAGATAATTTTTGGTCGAGTGCTGGATGTATGGTTTAGCAAGGTGAGATACTTTGTGGTTGAGTGGTGCATGTATGGATTAGCCAGGTGATTTACTGTGTGGTCGAGTGCTGGATGTATGGATTAGCCAGGTGAGATACTTTGTGGTCGAGTGCTGGATGTATGGATTAGTCGGGTGAGATACTTTGTGGTCGAGTGCTGGATGTAGGAATTAGCCAGGTGAGATACTTTGTGGGAAAGTGCTGAATGTAGGGATTAGCCAGGTGAGATACTTTGTGGTTGAGTGATGGATGTTGGGATAAGCCAGGTGAGATAATATTTGGTCAGCCTAGCAAGATAAGAAGCTTTGTTATTAACTTTACTGTCATTTGCAATCAGGTGTCAATGGGTTATACTGGTGGACTGTAATTTGATGACATGCGAGCGAGTTTAACTTTTCAAGCGAAATATAGATGGATTTTGTTTTAAAAATGTGAACATATTTTTAAAACACTCGGAAATACGTGTTGAGTATTTTAAGTTTACAGCATACTTTATAGATGTAATAGATGCAGTGGTGTAGCAATGGTTAGTGTTATCCAAGTCGGGCATAGGTTTCTGTTTACCACTACAACGAAAAAAAACCCCTCTAGGCCAGGGGTCTCCAAACTTTTGTGCCGAAGGGCCGCATTAACTGTCAAATGGCAGTATGGGGCCCGACTACTAACCCCCAACTACTAAGTTTTGTGGCAAACTAAAAGTTAAGTATTGTTTTTTTTCCCTGAGATTAAAATGTCTCTAGGGGCCGGATCAGAGGTCCTCGCAGGCCGCATCTGGCCCGCCAGCCGTAGTTTGGAGACCCCTGCTCTAGGCTATCAACTTTCTAAATAATAAGACAACTTTCCGACATGACGATTCAACACCCAATCCTGGCTCATTGTATATAACAGTGCATGATTGATCGTATTATGACGTATAAAACACGTCTTTCCACTTGCTACAGTTTTCTTCTTTATTTTTACCCTTGTATTTTTTTTTTGAAAAGTTTGTGAATTAAAAAAAATTTTTTTTAAATATCTGTAACTTTTTAACAATATCTGACACTTTCAGGTTCAAGAAAAGTCTGCTCGACATGCCACTGGTCGAGGAGTACCACGATAATCCTCAGGACAAACAAAGACGCTACAGGCCGTACACTTTTGGGAAGGATGAGCCGCTGGAGCCGTACCTCTTTGATGACTGACGGCCGCTTTGTTTTAGATACCGTCTCCGTGTCGTTAGCTGTTGGTCTTAGGATGTTTGATGATAGTCATGTATTTTATAATCACAGCGATTAGTAACAGCTTGAAAGTGAGAATTAGTGCGTCATCAAATTGCTTGGTTCCGGTGTTGTTATTCTTTTTAAAATAGTGATCCATAATTTGCATTAATGTATATGTTATAGATTGTCATCTCCTTTTAACTTATCAACTGGTTTTTTATTGTTACTAAACTCGAAATTTCCAATGGCTGTGGAATATGTACGTCAGTATGTATAAAAACTTTTAAAAGCTCGCATGTAAGCTGCTTGCTACTGTGTGGTAATGCTAAGCTTATTGAACGTAACATGTAGATAGTATGGAAATGGACCGCCTGATTTCACACTCCATGTTACTTTGTTCTTTAAAACCTACATGTGGAAGAAAATCAGCCGTCCCGAGCCTAGTGCTTTTAATGGGTCTTCCTGGAAAAACCCCTCAGCTATTCCGCCCCCTTCCCCAATGGGACAGAACAGCTGAGAGAGATCCCCCCCCCCCCCGGAACTGTCACTTCTGAAAAGGCGCTTGGGCATCCACGACATGGTTGAAAATGCTCATGTTCTCTAAATAAACGGGCCAACCTTGTCTAGGGCTTGGTTGTGTCACAGTGACATATCCCCCCTCCCCACTGTGACATCGGACTTTGCCTGCCTGACCTCTCTTTTAAAGATAGCGAACTTTGGTGCATGTAGCTGTTTTCTTTTTATTTATTTTTTAAATTTAAACACAAACACTGCTGTGCGCATGACGGAAGATATGTTTATCTTGATTTATCATCTATAATTTGCGGAACCCAACTTTTTCGTGACACGACTAAATGTAACTCTAATGAGATAGGAATGCATGTAACTTAATCATGTGTGAATGATATATTCCTTAGTCTATTTATGACACAAGACCCTAGAGGTTGAGGGCTATGTGAATGTTGTAAATAGTTAAATTGACTGCTTTACTGAAGCTCAAGCCTAGAATGGGGTTATGTGTATTGAAGCTCAAGCCTAGAATGGGGTTATGTGTATTGAAGCTCAAGCCTAGAATGGGGTTATGTGTATTATTTTTCCCGATCAAGATGCTTAGATTATGTCTTCTGTATGGGGTAGTTAATGACAAATGAACAGTCTATAAGTAAACTCGACGTGGCAATGAAATTTTATTTCCTTCAATTTATATAATTATTAAAGAAAAACTGACTTTTTCCATAGGTTAAGTATTAACGGTTACAAATAGAGGATTATAATTATATTTTTTCTGTGCTTTCTCGATAACATCTGCGGATCGGCAGTGCATGGCCCACGGACCGACAGCGCATGGGGCACGGACCGACAGTGCATGGGCCACGGAACGACAGTGCATGGCCCACCGGCCGGTACCTTTTTGAGAAGCACTGCCGTACACAATGACAAATTTGCGACAAGAGAGAGACAAATCAATACATTACCTGAGTTCTAAGGTACGGGGGCGCTGCTACGAGTTATCCTATAAGTAAATGGAAAAGACGTAAACTGGGTAAGGGTTAGCCTGACAAGACGTAACAAAACAGCGTTTTGTTACGTCCTGTCTGGCTAACCCTTACCTTGTTTTCGTCTTTTCCATTTACTTTTTTATAAGCCTGATTGCAGTCTCACCCCTCATTTTGTTTTCTACGAGTTCTGCTATTGCTTCAGTTTCATTTCTTTTTTTTTTTTTACTTTTCTCATGGATTTAGTTTAAATCTTATGTTACCTATTCCAAATCGCTCGGCCTCTTTCACGGCTTCTCTATCCCCTTTCCTATCTAATTTTTCATAGTAGAAAATGGCATATCTCTCATTTTTCATAATGGCAAGGTAACATATATCTAATTTTATTCATTAGGACGAGGTAGAGTATTTTATATTTTTCATATGACTAGTTTGCATGATGAAATACTGCACGACAATCATAGTGTTTTATGATGCACACACATACTCATTTGTACAGTTTCATTTCGACTTTTGTATAATAGTATCCAGAATTTTTAACCATAATACCGAAACAATTTTTTTAATTAAAATAATGCACTTAGTTTTAATGTATAAATAATCTGACACCATTGTAGTAAATTTTGGAAATAAATTTCTTTGGCACAATTTTTTTAAAGTTCATTATTTTATACTAGCAGTAACCTTTGATTAATATTCGACGATCTAGAACAGAAATGCCTTAATTATTTCCCTTCCCTTGATGCGGACTTGTTTTTGAAATATTATTATGTTGAATAAAAAAAGTGTATATTTTTTATTTGTGTTTTCCTGTTCTAAATTTATTTAAACTCTTGACTTTGGTTGTAATTTGAAAAGATAAATCACAGTTGATGAAAACAAGTAAGGGAGCATTGATTGAAGCAAGTAGATGAGTGATATATATATATATATCTATTAAATGTAGCAGAGTACAGCACCTTGCTTTCACTGCATTGAAATCATAGCTTTTATCTCGAGAATTCCATTTTTTCCTTATTTCCATTAATTATTAGAATTTTCTCCCTACCTAAACAGAAATCTTGGATCCGATGATGTATGGGACAAGAGATTCCACAGTATAAAGAGAAACTAGAGTTGCGAACTTTATCTAATTATTTTAAGAAGACTTTGTTATTGATTATTATTTATTGTTAGGATCTAAGCATTTTGATGTGGACACATGGCATTATGTTTGTCTAGAGTCTAGATTAATTTTTTTTTCCCTGGCTGATGTGTCCCACAGAGAAGATGAGTCATCTAGTTCATGTCTCATCAAAAGTAAGAAAGCATTTTAGTTTTATATTTTCATAAAAAAGGTAAAAGTTTCTTTTTATATAGCCTAAGGATTTTTTTTTTGCATTTTAAAATAATTACTTCATTGACAATGGAGTTAAACGATGATCTTTCATTTATTATTACTCCTTAGTATTTTGGATCTTTAGTGTGTATTAGAGGTTTTACCCATGAATGAAACAGTTTACACTTATTTATTTCTAAACTGGTGTTTGATGTTTTTGCACTTCTAGCAACCACACATCAGGATATCTGTATTTACAATATAACCAAATACCCATTATTCAAAAATACAATTAATTTTCTTAACACAGTAGGAAGTTTACAGTTCATAACATTCAAATTTGAGGCCAAGCTTCTCATTCCTAAGACCTGGCTCATTATTTCACTGGCGAGCTTCATCAAGCGGGCGTTGCCATAGATATAACTTGTTAGAATTTACCTGTACCAATACTCAAAAATCATTGGGCATTCGGTCAGCAGATGTACGACCGTCTCCTCCAAGTTGCTAGTACTAAATAAGACAGTTTATTTACATGTTTTAAACAACAGGATGAAGAGACAAGTACAGCATTTCATTATTTAAAAGCAGATAACACAACAATCTATAGCAACGAATTCTTGAATTAACTAACAAGTTATTTCTGGTGATGTTTTCAAGATGTAAGAAACACAAAGTCAAAGTCCATTAAGGCATCACTATATAGTATATTAATTCTTCCAATTAGAACATATTTTTTAAAATTTATTTTAAAAAATTAACTTTATATCTATTGAAATTGCCGAAATTAGAGCAAAGTAAATTGTACGATTTAAAGGTCTTGGAAATGGACATAGGGTTTTGTTAAATCCTTAGTTAAGCTAATATATATTGTGGGAGCCTTACGGGTGTGTGGAAGCCCTAAGGGTGGGTAGTCAGCAGAGGGCCAGAAATGCGAAATGTAACGTTCTGATGTTACCTCATTTGAATTGGGAACCAATGAGCACGGAAGCCGGGAACGATCCCTTGAAGACGAGAACTGAGCAGGCTGACCATAAGTCTAGCTCTGGTGTTAGACACGGGAGTACAAGGGACTGGACGGAGATGTGAACTCACGCCGTAACACACGGGCCATCTGGCCTGGGGGTAGGGGTCTCACCACAGACCAGTTACGTCAAACCAGCCTACCATGTTTTATGAGGGGTTCCACAATGATTGACAGTTAACTTCGGACAATGGAAATTTGGAGGCTGAGACTGACGTGTATTAGAGGTGACGCACGAAGGAGAACTGGACACACAGACACACACGGACAGACGGAGATGGGATAAGTAACGAAGCAAGGAATTAAACAGAATGTAGTTGTGCATCATTCTTGGAGTTAGTGTTTGAACAATAATTAACCCAGAGTGTGTACTGTGTGAAGATTAGAGTGAAAGAAGTAGTGACACTAAACACGAGAACACGCAGGTTCTTTACAATACTTATTAAACTAAAGCTAACACACTTGTGGGTACTCCAATGTCATTCATTCATTTCATTAAATTAACATACAAAAAAAGAGAAAAAAAACACAAATCCACAAATCAAATTTATTCACTATTAAATATGAAAAGAAAAAAATAACTAAAATAACCTGAAATCATGTGTACACATGGGTTAAGATTAATGATGTGACAAGGCTATATCATACAACAATCAAGTACGTACTTTAAAAAATTTCTAAGTTGAATGAATGAATGATGAATGATGAAGCTTATTCATTGTTCTTACTATTAGAAAATTTACTGATCATAGATTATTTCTACAGCCTTAATTCCTTATCCCTACCCAAACTCGTCTCGCGATATCCTTATCTCATACAAAGCGAATTAAAATTTGATTCGGGATACGTATTTCAATAGTACTCCATAGTTTGTATTCTGTATTTCCTCCTTTTTTCCAAGTTATATAAATTAAAACATTCTAGTTAAATTCAATATTTGAGCCACAATACCACGTAGGTACTTGTTCGCGCATCATTCTGCGCATGTCGAAAATACATGCAAAAAATGTCGTGCCGATATCGATAATATATTTGGCCGAGCAGTGATGTGTTTTTGAGAAGTTTGATTCTGAAAGCTACACCTGTGACGCATACCGATTAATTTTCTATACAAATCGAAAACATTTTTTGCAATTTTAAATTTCTGATCTGAACGGTTGTGCATGTATTAGTTGTTTTTAAAAAATAATATGTTATCAAACAAATGCTGTACAAATCCATTATTTAAAACTCGAAAGTACAAATTATGTTTGTGTCATCTGGATTTTACGCCTTCTAAAAAAAAAATTGTTTGTCAGAAATGGCTTTACTTTTCAAATGCCCACAAATGCTGCCCACTAAAAATGCGGACTGCACCCACCTAGCTACGCCACTACCGGTAGCCAAATTTTAAATTTTGTTTATTTTGAGAATTTAAGAGGGGGGGGGGAGGAGAAAACATTGATACTCGGCCTGTTATAATTGTATTATATGCTAATCATTGATGATGAACTTGTTTTTTTTTTGTTACTTCCCTTGTAATTTTCAGTATAATGACGTCATACATCTTTATTTTTAGCTTTCATCGAAATTATCGATTAATTAATCGTTAATTTTTTCAAAAGTTATCTATTAAATTTAACAGCCCTAATTATAATATTATTGGTTGTAATACTATACCATCTTTATCAATATGATACCCAGGTACCCAAGTTTATTAAATTCCACACATTTAACAAATAGATTTGAGTAATTTGCAAACATCAACTCTAAATTTAGAGACGAATATAAAATAGACGAACACATTTAGTAAATGAGACGCATCCATGAGGACAAAGAAAATGTCGTGAATTGTAATTATTACAGTATTTACATGGATTGATTCCCGATTCCAATCGTGAAAAGGCAAATAGCCGAAATGAAAAACACAAAACGGCAAAGAAATAGCAAAAAACAAAATGGCCGATGACATCATAAGACAGCTTAAGGTTTCTTCCGTACTTTTTGCTTTACTGACAATATCTTGAAAGTGTCGTTTATTTGTATTTCGACTTTGTCCTTTTTCTGATTTCGTGAGCATTTTCTTACGATTTCCTCGAGCTACATAAAGAGCTCTGATTACTAAAATGGTTAAAATAGTTATTAGTACAAAAGGAATAGCGATGACTATGACGAACTGTAGGAGTGCAAAAGAATAACTACTAAAATATATAACGCCACATTTATTCTGTGAGTTTACATCAACAAAAATTAAAAACAGAGTTGCGTAAACTATTGTCAAAAAGATAGAGACCAACGACACCGCTACTTTGCATCGTTTGTTGGAGATCCAAATTTTTCGTTTTAACGGCTTACAGACTGAAACATAACGTTCTGCGCATATTAGAATTAACGTCCAATTTGAGATAGCTGCAAATAGTGCACCTGGCAATACAATAGTCTTACAAAAAAAGCTGCTCCGAGTGGCTATCAGGTTCGTGTACATTAAATTAGACTCAATCAGCTTAGCCACAAGAGCAACATTGTCAATGCCGGCCAAGAAGCAGAGCAAAAACGAAGCGGGTCCTCCGAATTGAAATTTTAAAATAGTGACAATAGTCAGGACATTCGCAGGTAAACCAAATCCAAAAAACAGCCACATGTAGTATTTCATGAAATCTGTATTCATACGAGGTTCACCTTTGGTGAGACTGTCATCACTGAGAGATAAGAAAAAAATAAGAAAGAATTAGTAGTAAAATTGTATATATTATTTTAAAATTCTTTCTGAATTAAAGATTAAAGGGAAATAATTTAATTTCCTTGTGAGTATCAGGAAGAGTCAGAATGGGTGCCATTCTTAACCAAATAACTTGATTTCTACATCTTAGCAAACTGAATGCGAGGACATGCTTTATTAATATGTTTCAACATTAAAGAAAACGTTACAAATGGCAAGTTAACTGAAGTTAGGGAGAAACACTATAAAATTGAAATAGTTATTAAAATTGCAGTAAAACATTATTTTTAAAATTTAACTTCGTACTTTTATGTCGCTGGAGGCAAAGTAAACTTATATGCCTCCAATACAGCTTATAGGTCTATTCTGTTATAGCGACTACAACTATTGATTACATTAGAAGCCAATCACTTAAATACAGGTTGTGTTCATACAAGCTTTTTATTAAATAATTTTCTTTTTTTTTTACTGTGCCTTATGAAAAAAAGGTATAAAGAATTTAAAAATTAACAATTTTGTTTTGTTGGAAAACAATTTATTGGGATATTTTATACTAATAAAAACACAATCCCTCACCACTAGTTTTCCCCATAAGAAAGAAGACTATTTAAATTATGGGATATAGTAAGACCTACTTATGTATAATTAATATCAATGTTGAAAAAATATCATAAATTACCTCGTGGTAGAAACGTTTGAGAAATTGCTGACAGTAAAGTTGAAGTCGTTATCAAAGCTCCGCCAGTCTAAGGTTGAATTTAAACTTGAAGCCATTGGGGCTAATGTTTTGATAGAATACAATATTTTTTTATATTTGTTTGCAAAAATAAACATTATCTGTACTGTAAAGAGAAAACAGAATTATTGACTCACCCCCCAAAAAATATTCATTTTAATAATGTTTCTTTTTCCTCATCTCTTATTTTGAAAGTCATTTGAAATCAAATAAGTTTATTTTATTAATTTTTTTAAAGAATTTTTTTTTCATTAAATGGATTTTTAAAATGTAATCGTCAAAATGAACTATATGAATATAATAGTAAACATCGACTACTGAGTAGATGGGTGGACCGTGGATCCCTAGCTAAACAAGGTACACGAATTTCTAAGGTCAATATTTAAATAATATATTAAATGGAACATCTGATATCCATTACTGTGTGTCCCTGAGGGCCGAAATAATTTTGTGTACAGTTGAATTCTGTATCGTCCAATAGATTTGAGACGATTTTGACAAATCTCGGCACATTTATCCACCATGCTTCAGATTTATCTAGAGAGGAAATGGGCCTTACAAAATGTACAGTTTCAAAAACGAGCGACCGGAATATAGATGAACTTTTAGGATAACAGTAAAGTGAGTTTATGTGTCCATATCAATAAATTGAAACGGTTTTACATTTATTTAATTTTATAAAAAAAATATCTTATATCTGAATGAAATATTTTCACAAATTATATGTTTAACATAGATCTATTAAAAGTAAATTTCATTTCTTTTAAAATTTTATATTTTAAAAAAATATTAACGTAAAAGTGGAAGTTAAAAGTATGTGTTCAGTGTTAATCAAATAAACGTAAATATAGATATAACTACTTCGGGAATAAGAGTCGGGTGACACGGTAGAAAAGTACAGTGAGAGTAGTGTGGAAGGAGTGGTGCCATCCGCGGGTTGTTAGTTACTAAACAATTTACTTCAAATATGTAAGTTTTTATTCAGATAACAGTAACACCACATCCACATCAACTGTCGGTGTAATTGCTTACGACAAATGTCAGAAAGGACCATTTAGCTGTTGATTATGAATTGGACGCTCTACTTTGGTAGTTATGCAGAAGTGTTTGCAGAACAGTGGCGTCACACGGCAAGGGATGTGGACCATCGTTTTGTTTGTTGGCCCACGATGCTTTCGGTTGCCCCTGGTGTGCACGGCAGAATATATAATTCACTGTCTTCCTCTTTCCCGATGCCAGTATCTCATATAGGAGGTGCTTGGGGATGACGTCAGTCCTCCTTTTTTAAAAAAATGTCCTAGCCATCTCAGGCGTCTTTTGCTAAGGATTGAGAACATGCCATGGATATTTGGCACGATTCAGGACTTCACTATTTGGCACGTTATACATCATTTTTATGCCAAGAATGCAACGGCTGGCACCTGAAGTGGAAGCTACTTAGTTTGCGCTCGTGGGATGTAAAAGTGATCCATGTCTCACTTCCGTATAGCAGCTTACTGATGACGCAAGCTCGATAGACTAACAGTTTGGATTCTCCCTTAGATTCGTGTTTTGCCAGACCCGTTTATTTGGTTTAGCCACAGTGGCAGCTGCCTTGCCAATTCTATTGTTCTACTGAACAGTGTGTTGGAAAGTTTGGACCCCATTTAAGTGAAGCTGTCCACAATCTCCAAGTTTTCATTGTCAAAATTGAAGGTAGAAGGAGAACTTGTGTCTTGAGCTACGATGTTTGTCTTTTTCAAGCTGATTTGCAGACCAAATTCTGCGCATGCGATGGAGAAACTTGATAGGTTTTTGCTAACTAATTTCTGTGTGTGCTATCAGTGCCGCATCATCCGCAAAGAGTAGCTCATGTGTTAGGACATCTGTCGTTTTGGTTTTGGCTCGGAGGCGGGCAGTGTTGAAAAGTCCTCCATTAGCTCTGTTGTGTAATCAGATTCCATCACTGCTATCCTTGAATGCCTATCGAAGCGGTACGGAGAAGAATATTGCGAACAGTGTTGGTGCGAGTACACAACCTTGTTTAACTCCGCTGCTGACTTGAAAGGCTTCTGACTTAGCTCCATTGAACTGCACTGTGCCCTGCATATTTTCATGGAACTGTCTGATGATGGCAAGTAGGTGAGGAGGACAGCCGATTTTTGCCAGTATTTGGAATAGCCCGTACGACTGACTAAATCAAAGGCTTTCGTAACATCCACAAATGCAATGCATAGTAGCACCTGCTGCTTTCTGTATTTTTCCTGGAGCTGCCGTATGGAGAACACCATGTCAGTGAAAGACCGACCAGCCCGGAAACCGCACAAAGGTTCTGGATAAACTCTTTTTGATTAATTTTTCTTAAAACATTTTTAGGGTTTCAGTATGACTGTAATACACAAGTATTTTTTAAAATTTTCTTTTGTACCAACGATTGAATGCATGTGGTGTCACCCAAAATGGTTGAGCCATAACTTTTAATTTTAAAAAAATAAATATTTTTTTTAAATTAAAAAAAAACTCCGCTGACGATTTATAGGCAAATGTTCACCTTTATGCTGCATATGAAGAGTTGCCAAAGCCTATTCGCTGTCTGCTGCAGCCTCCTGGCCCTATAATAACAATTTGTGTCGAAACTCAGGGTAAAGATACGTGGTGTTGGTGTGTAGGGTACGATCATGACGTTGGCGTGAAGGTGTAAGACGTTATAGTGATTTGTGGGTCAGAGACATAGGATTTTCTTTATTAGATACTATAGTAGTTGATCTTTAGACTTTATTTTTTTTGGTGGTATCGTCAACATCGTTTTCTTTAGGAATTTTTTTCGATAAAAATTTACATTTTTTTTCAATATTAGATTTTAAAAATAAGGAAATATTTATTTCCTTTTTAAATATCTTAATGTACAATTGGAAAAATCGGTAGCTCAATCTATTGATGCTGTACTCATTTGACAAAATCAATTTTGGCATCGATATAATTCGAGTTTTTAAATTATAAAATTTGACCTGCACAAAAGAACTCATGGTGGTTGAGAGAAAACTGTGTCTAACAGAATGGGCAAATCATTTACACACATCCACCACTACCAACAACATTCTGAAAAATTACATAAAATTAATTAAGTATTATTATATCTTATGCATTAATGTTTTGGTTAAATCTCAGTGAATCCAGTATTGAAATAGATTTCTAGCCACTGGCACGTTCACAAATTATGTGACTATGAAGAAAAGGAGAATGTGATCAAATTTTTCTTATTTATTAGGAAAAAAAAGAATGAATTAAGAATGGCATGCATTTAAAAAAATATCATTATGTAAAGTAAGAAGATCAATTTATTACCTGCAAATTGAAATCACATAGCTTCTTATAAATCCAAAATCATTCGGGACCTTGATATTTTTATATAATGTAACTCATTTACTTAAAAGCTTCATGATGAAAATCAAGAAGAGACAATAGAAAACCACTAAAATAAGAAAATGCGTCGTATTATTAGCATCCCGACCTGAGGTGGCTCAAATTTCTGTACTGTTTTGCTGCTCCTCTGTGATTTCTAAAAATAAACGTAAAAGAAAGCCAGGCAGGTAATAAGAATGCAACGTTTTGTTAAAGAAAGGATTCAAGACGTGCAGCCTTGTATTCTCCTTCTAAAGTTTTTTCCTCTCTTAAAATTTGATGTAACTATGAATAGTCTATCATTTGTTACACTAGAGCGTGACTATTGTATGTACATGAAGTACACCAAGATAAACTTGGTACCCCTGTCTATTATATCGTTCTATCATTTTTTTCCAACACAGCATAATTCGGATGTGTACATTAAGTATATACACCAACATAAAGTTTTTACCCCTGTCTAAAATATCATTCTATATACCCCACATATCATTTACACCATCACGCAAGACTCCCAGGCACAAATTTTCTTTTCGTCCTTAACATAACGCGTCCAACACCTTTATTGCTCCCATATAACAAGTAAAGTTCACTGTCATGCGTGTCTTACCACTAGTTATGATTATATCTCGAAACCCTGCCAACACATTCGTCTTTCTATGTCGTTCGTTAGCTGCACAATTCAGCCTCCTCCAAGTACAGCCAATTTAATATTCGCTCCTGTTTTCTTCATTATTTGACCACGCACTTTTGTTTTTCTACAATCTCACAGCTGAAAACTACCCCCACCACCCCACCCCCTACACACAGGTCATTTTTTGGTCCATCATATGATTTCCTTTTATGTGTGTGTTAATAGTATAAGTATATTTATGTTTAAAATAGACTTGATAATGCTATTTTAAAACAGTATTAAAGGGGCAACATTGGGCACTTTCATTTCTTAAGGAGAACTGAAATTAGTATTATTATTTATTTATTTATTTTTGTGTGAAAACTATCATGTATTTTATCAAGTAAGTATCCGAGAAAATTAAATTCAATAGTTTAATTTCAAATAAAAAAATTCCTTATGTATAGGATATTCCTGTTTTATGCCGAAGTTCTACATTCTATTAAAGTCTCATCACACTGGGATTTTAATTTTATACATCAAACATTGATACATATCTAAGACAGTATCTGCATATGTCTTTGTTAAAATGGATTTTAAAACTTCTGACAACACTTCCTTGCCTTTGAATATTGTATTTCTTTATTTTTCACTCCTTAATAAATAAATGATTCAAAATCTAACAAGTTATCTTATCTTATCTTATATGTTACAGACGCTCCTTCTGTACAGAAGATTATTGCGTCCTACGTATTTCTATGGTTTGTGTTTAGTCCTGTATTCTTACTAGAGTTTTAAATGATGATAAAGTGTTGGCTTTCCTGGTTTCTCCAGGCAACCCATTCCACGCCCGAATACCGGACGGAAAGAAAGAAAACTTGTATGTGTTTGTTTTTGCATATGGAATAAGAAAGGTGTTTTTATCTTTATGTCTATCTGAGGGTTGTATTAAGTTATCTTTGTTTTGTATTTCTAAATTAGAATTAATAGCCTTATGTATAATTACTAATTTACTCTTGGTTCTTCTATCCTCTAGTGTTTCAATGTTTAATGATTTAACTAATGATGTTACTCTTGTCAGTTTTGAATATTCTCCAGTAATGTTTCGTGCAAAAGTTTTTTCTACAGGCCTGCTCGGCAAATACTATTTACCGAAATTCTTCGTCCAAAAGTTTATTCTACGGTCCTGCATGGCAAATATTATTTACCGAAATTCCATTTTTACTTCCTTTTAATTTTTTGTTACGAGTTTAAACTTTACACAGCTTTCAGTTCATATGACCGAGATACATCTTAAGTTTCTTTTTTTTTAAAATATATTTTTGATATGTTTATTTAAAAAATCTGAATTAGACAGGCGCTTCGGTAAAAAAGAAAAAAAAAACTGAGTGCAAGTTTTAGCAGTAACGAATTACCGAAGTAAATCTGTCATTCCATACAAAATAATATGGAAAAAAAGTATTCATAAATAATGGATAACTATAAAAATGTTATATTTATAAATGCATATGAAAGCATGATTGAATGAAATTTGCCAAACACTGCAATACATCTGAATCTTTATTAGTTTCAAGCTTAAAAGACTACTGTCAGGTTATGAATCATGTCATTAAACTACTCAAACAGCCAGTGCACCAACTGATATATCACACAGTAGAAAGTTGATCTCATTTCGATACTTCCCCCTTGTGATCATGTGTTGTTTATTTTTATTCAAGCCATTGAGCTGTCTCCAATGTGTGTTAATATTGTGTTAATATGGAATAGGGGCTATTCATAAATGACCTCGCGCACCTGTGTGTGTGTGTGGGGGGGAGGGAGGAGCTCACGCATTGGTGACGATGTTTGACGAGACAGAGGGCTATTTCAGAAATATGACGTCACATTAAAATATGCACAACTTTAAGTAAAAGTTCCCCTTCAATATTTAATAGCCTACAATTTACTAACTACGTTTTCAATGACTTCACATTTGTTACGATGTTGGAGTGCAGACTTACACTTAATACATATTTAAATGACAAAAAATTATTTTGCAGCATGCTAATTTTCAATAAAAAAAACTACGGTCTTGGGAGGGGGGAGTCATACCTTTGTGACGTCATATTGGAGGGAAGTCTAAGTTTTCGTGACGAAGCGTGATGAGGGGGGTAAAATCAGCTAAAATCACGTGACGTCATTTATGAACGCTCCCATATACCTTCTCACTCAGTGCCGAAAGATCATTATCAGTTTTATAGTTATTTACCGAAGCCGCTCAACGTCTATAATAAATCATATCCTATTTGAAGTTGTAAGTTTGAATGAACAACCTGTAAAAACCTGGCCTACACAAGAATACTTTACGCCATTCAGTGAGCCTGTGCCAGTTAGGTCAGCGAGTTCACTAGATTCGATTCTCGATAACTACACCTAATTATACACAGAAAGAGAGGGGCTGTGCAGGGGACTGAACAGCGATAGACTACTCATAGATAGTCAGTAACCAGACAAAATACTAAACGAAATAAGAGGAGTGATAAAACGACAAGGGGACATAATGGCAATGAGGCATCATGGGATTTAATTAGGGGTTTCTTAACAGATCAACGTTGTTGCAATGTGATTTTGTCACCTTGTCGAGAAACCAAGTAGCCACAAACAAGCTTGAGAAAAAAGTAATAATTTAACTACCCGTGAAAACAAAGTTTTAGACTATAAATCCCTTGTATATGAGGCACAACTAAAGGTATTGATTATGTTCAATATAATACGCAGTTAGCCTATATCTAATTTTTTTCAAAATCGTTACAGCTCCCAGGCCAACTGACAAGTATTACATGTTTTCATTACCTTCATTTATATTCATTAATTTTTGCAGGACAAACTTGAAAAACTTTTTCAAAAGCAGAAATGCAAAAAATTTGCGAACATATATTTTTTATTTATCAAATATGAATAATGTTAAAATACTATTTCATTTTTTAAAAACATATCTCATGTTCCTAAGTCTTAGGCTAAGATATTCAAATCAATACAGTGGCCACAGTGGTCAGTGGAAGCTTTACTTTACAGTACAGGAAGAAAATTGAAAATGGAATCGTGCATATATTTATATAAATAAAGGGCTTATAAATACCCCCACCAAACCACCAGAAAAACGTATATATATCTAAAGTATTACTTAAAGAAGTAATTCATTTTTACTTTATTGTTTAAATAGTGTGTATTTGTGTGTAGGAATTGGTAGGACTTATCAAATTAGAATTATTAAATTTAAGGGATAAGTAACGCTCTTCTTCCCCCGAGTTCTATACGGTACCACTAAAGATGAATCAAGGGAGCCTACTATGCATTCTCATTTTTCAAAAAAATCTTGCAACAAAATATTATATTTATATTAGTATTTGTTATTTTTAAGAACAAGTAGGCCTTGTTAATACATAATACATAAACTTAAAACTGCCTTGTCCAGCATTAACTGCGTCAGTTATACTTAAACCTTTAAAATTTATTTCCAATTATAATTTTATCTAGGTCTTGTCAACATAATTAGCAAAAAATATGAATGCCTGAGCCTGCATGCGTATGACTCACGTAGGAGTATGAGTGTATTAGTATTAGTATTAGTATTAGTATTGCAATTGGCCTTGGCACTTATGGCGTATTTTGGCAACCGGCGTCATATAATTAATTAATAATATAGTAATTTTATATTATATTTAATTACTTATTATTAAATGCCATGCCATTTAATTAGAGTCTGGTCTTTGCCTTGGCCTTGACCTGGGATTGCACTGGCACTGCTCACTGCAGGTTATATTTTAATGCTACTAATAACTACTAAACTCCCACGACCATACTCATACTCAATAGGACATGTCAAAACCCAATGCTGCCAGTGGTTATTTTTATTTTTATTGCCCAGCTAATTCAGCTAGCCAAACGATCATACTCCAGCTGACTATTGAATTGGCCATTGGATCGAAATATTGATTATTGATGATGACGATGAGGCTAGGCTAAATAATCTGAATCTGATGATGAAAAATCAATATTTCTTTTCATAAAGTATTTAGTATATATAGTATATACCATTGTATATTAGTGAGTGTAATGTTTCCAATCTAGGCCTGGGTCTAGATTACTTGCATAGTCATAGTCATATTTAATCATAATCATTTTGATTTTAGTCTTACCTTAGTCATATTAATATTCCTGTAACTGTATTACTCTTCTAAAGGACACTTTAGTGTCTTTAGTAGTAATAGTATAAGTCATAGGCTACTTTCTGGAAACTTATAAGAGGATAAGATGAAAGTTAATCAAATGCGATACACTGAAATAGAAATTAAATAGTAATTTTAATTTGGCCTAGCCCCTAGGCCTACATGTCTCAAGTCTCAGTAGTGATGTCTAGTTAGTGACCTAAATACTTTTTGCATTGAATTACAAATTATTTTAAAAATGCACCATTAAAGCTGCTGTGTTAATTTATTTAAATTATTAAGGTAAGCAAACATAATTTTTTTTTTCTCTTTCTTTCTTTGAATTTAATTTATGCTAATTATGGCTAACTATAGTGCTATAATACATCACATAATTAATTTTCATTTATAGTTGACAATTAAGTATCTGATTCAATTATTCAAGCCTATTCTGGATATACTTACTCAGACTTACTGTACTTTAAATAATTACTATTTTCATGTTTTTTTTTCAAAATATATTTATTAATAACTCTCTTTTTTGGTATATAATTACGATCAATTTTAAATCAATTTTTCGGTATATAATTACGATCAATTTTAAATCAATTTTATTAATAAAATATGCTGTTAGATTGCTATATATATATAAAATAACAATGTAGAATGATCATCAATGCTTTCTTCTTTTTCCAGAAATGTTCTCTGTTTTCTCTCCTCAATCATGAAGCATGACGCCTCTTTGAGTCGACTGTCTATTTTAGAGCAACAGATTGATACTCAACTTGTGAAAACAAGCCAAGACAACGTTCAAGCTCCCTCAAATAATAATCCATCAGATATGCCAGGTGCTGTTCAGAATATAACTTTTAATGATAATACTGAGCTTTGGTTATAGGGAACCTCATGAAAAATCTAATGTAAATTTTATAATACATGTAAAATAATGTATTATAATATTCACTCTTATAAGCAAGACTTTTGTTTATAAATTAAAACTATGTGAAGCTATACTTAACTTAATGTTTTAACTATTTTGTTGTTAACATTAATAGGTACAATAAATGACCACACTCCATTACTTGGACAAAATGGAATAAGTGATATTCATGTAAGTAATTATTGCTTTTTTTACAACTGATATCTATAGCATTAAACTGATATTAAAAAAATAAAAGAACAGGTTAACATTCTGAGCTGGACTTAAAGAATGGATGTAAATTGCTTATATTTATATAAGAATAGACTTGTAATACAAAAAAATAGTTTTAACTAATGTATTTTTCGTGTACAAGACGCTCTAGAATGTAAGACGCATCCAACTTTAAAGGAGGAAAATCTATTTAAAAAAAATAATTCTAAACCACATACTGTAGTAAAATATTTTATATCACTGTATAAAGTCAACAGCGATTTAATTTTTTTTATGTCAGCCATGAAACATATTGAGAACATCTTCTCTCTCATTTATAGTCAGTAAAGTCAATAAACAGTGAAAGTAATACAAATTTGAACCCCTATGATTCCTCTTTTTCATAGTTCACTGAGGCCAATTCTCTATTTTTTATAAGACACATCAACTTTTCCCTTTAGTTTTGGGGAAGAAAAAGTGCATCTCTTACGGTGAAAATGCGGTAGATAATACTTTCAAAAATCATTGATTAAACCAATATTGTGCACTTGTTTGAAAAAAACAACCCTTCAATCAGTTTGACTGATTATTTTTCACCCATTTAAAATTTTAAAAAAATGTATATGTCAATTTATTTAGTACGAAAAAAAATAAAAAAATAAATAAAAATGTTTCAAGTTAAAAAGTTAAATTTACCTAAGATTAAATGTATTGTAAATCTGTTTAATAAAGATTCAACTGGTAGTATTTTATGCTCTATCTTTATACGTTACATCATGTTTCAGGTGACAAATTTATTTAAAATATTAAAAGATAAGGTGCATTCATAAAGAGCTTCTAAAGTTAACTCTTAATGTGCCATAAGGTTTTTGGAAAACTTCCGCCTCAGTACCATAAGAATTTTACGAATTGCGATCAACCGGTTATAAAATTTAAAAAATTGCGTTAAATCCATTTTTATTATTATAGTCATACTGACGTCATCTTTTAGAATAAGAATGGTTATTTTATGTATCCGAAAGACCGTTTTGAGTTTAAAACTATTTTTACCTGTAGTTTAGTACTATTATTTTAGTAATAAAGTATAGCGAAATCGCATCTTCGAAAAAAAAAAGTAAAATCTTCCAAAAAACATCGCGAATCGAGCGATAACACTAGCGAGGTTAACAGCCGCCATTGCCGGAAGTCGAAAACATCGTTCATCCCGCACTGAATAGTTTTTATTTTCTGTAATTTCGTTTCTAAAGAGAGTTCTATCGAGTCGCGCATTGCCGCTCTTTGGTACTAAACGGTAAACCGCGGATTACCGCGCTTTGGTACATTAAGAGTTAAAAAAGTAAAAAAGAAAAGAAACAAATAAAAATATGAGATAAAAACATTTCAGATTCAATTAAAGAAAACCATGTGCAAAAGATAATCCCTATTTATTTCATGCTGTAACAGCTTAAAATTCATTGTTTTCTATGTATGTTTTGCATTTGTGTTTACAAATAAATATGCTATTAAATTTTATTTTGATACAAAAATTTTTGCCAAGCTGCGTACAAATTTGTTTGAAAAATATTGAAAATAAAACAATGTGTTTCTTTGCAGAGCTATAAACGGAGATGGTATATCCTCACAGTCTACAGTTTGTTTGCTTTCACTCAAGGGGGTATTTGGAACACCTGGGGCCCCATCTCCACTACCAGTGAGGAAGTCTTTGATTGGCAGGACAGCACAATTGCTTGGATGAGTAACTGGGGACCTATAGCCTATATAGTGACCGGATTTTTTTTCTTCTGGCTTCTGCAGGTCAAAGGTTAAGGTTTTATTATTAAACACACATCTCATAGGCTTTGTTTAATGTAAGGTTTGTTGGTCCATAAGAAAAGTAAAAGAAAAATTATGCGGAGAGCTGCATGGCATTTTTTGCTCATTACTTTACAAAATTTAATGCATAGTAATTTTTAATTGCTTCATGGTGTCAGTCAGATATCTACACAATCTATGGCACAGCTTAAAGGGAACATTGCTGATAGGTGCTTTTAATTTTAAATAGGGAGGTACATATACCAAAGCTTAGAAATAAAATAGCATTTATGAATGGTTAACAAAGACGATTTCTATTGAAGTTATATGATTATTACTTATTAGTGAATTTTTAAAAAAATTGTTTTAATAGAATTGATTGAGTGCCCTTAAAATTATAAGAAGAAGTCAATATATAAATTGAAACATCATATGAGGCAATTTTTAAAAATATATCATTCTTTAGCATAAAAAAAACAGGTTGCTGTCCTCCATAATTTAGTTTACTGCCTTTTCAAAATGCAAGCTACTTTCTAAGAAAATTCTGTCTGCAGTAATTCAAAAGTCTAGACATCATGTTTTTTTTTTAGAAAAGGCTGGGTATTGTTTTACATAGGGAAAGCTAATTACTTCATGAAAAGCCTTGCTACCATTGTACCATTTTTAATTTTTTGCCGTTAATTTTAAACCTTATTTATGTCAGGTTTTTCAATTGGCATTATCAATTTTATTTATTTCAGGTCTACGTTGGTCAGTGCTATCAAGTTCATTTATTCTTGCTGTTGGGACAATACTCAGGATAATAACTTTTGAACCTCAGGCTGCAACTATGTGAGTTTTTCTTAAAATATCAACAGTTACACTGGCCTAATGATACTAAATTGTCATAGAATTAAAGCATTCTTTAGATTAAATTAAATGACCATTTTTAATATCCAATAGTATCAAAAAGACACAAATTTACTGCCTTTTAATATTCACTGTCTGAATTCTCAGTTAAAAAAATGATTAAAATATAAAACCCTCATGTTATCTCTTTATTGGCAGAGGTTTTTCCATTCTCTGTCTTTGTATAAGCAAAAAATTTTTTAATCTTTGTCATACGCAATAATATGCATGATGGTGTTTCTGTTAGCAAAAAAGTATTGTCTTTGGTGTTAATGAACATTTGTAAAATAAAGAGAATTAAATATTATTTGTACATAAATGCTTCTATGTTGTATCTAAGAATGAACTGACATATTTAAAAAATTGAAAATATTAATAGCTATTACTACAAAATTGTGAGAAAGGTAATAAGTTAAGACAATGCTAATGTCACTGATAAATAAAATTTGATATACATTTCTCTAACTTAATGGCCAATTTAAATCCCAAGTATGTCTCACTATCACTTGTTGATTCCATCACAACCACTACATTAAAACTAAAATTTAGTAATATTTTATAATGCAACCAGAGTCCTGAAAACTGTCAGAAATGGCTTTGATTTTTCACTGAATCAAATAAATCAGGTGTAAACATGGAAATCTTTTTAGATTTTAAATAATGAAAATAGGAAAAATAGCGTTTCTGCTCATTAATTGGTCACCCCAAATATTCTTGGCATTTTTGAGATAACATAAGATCCCGAATTTCAGTCATCTTAGTATTATAATAATACACATACTAATGAAATTATGCAAACTGTATGACATCTGTCATTAAACAATATAAATACTAATGAAATTACTAATGAAATTATGCAAACTGTATGACATCTGTCATTAAACAATATAAATACTAATGAAATTATGCAAACTGTATGACATCTGTCACTCAGACTGATCCATTTGGGACAGATTTTGTGTGGCATTGCTGGACCAATAGCCATGGGTGCACCGCCTACTGTCTCTTCTGTCTGGTTCCCACCCCAAGAAAGAGTTACAGCTACTTCTATTGGTTCTAGTGCTGCAATTTTAGGGATAGCTGTTTCTTTTATCATTGGTAAGTTGTGTTGGCAATGCTACAACATTTTCCTTGGCCATAACTTAAACTGTCCGCACACATTTTCCAACTTTTTTTTTTGAAATGCACAAATTGAAAAAAAAAAAAGTAAAACTGTTGATAATATAAAAAAGTTATTTTCTCATGTTTACCTCTAACCAAGAAGCAGGGTATTCAGACTTACCAAGAGTTGTTTATGGAAATAGTTTATTGGTCCAGACATTTTTGTCAAGAACTAATTACATATCTTTAAAAATCTTAACAACCAAGGCCATAAGACATGAGCACTGAGAATAAAACTGTAAAGAAAAAATTTCAGTCATAATTTATTTACATTGTAGCAATAATCAATAAAAATGAAATGTTTAAAAGGAAACCCACTTAAATGAATCCACTGCATGAATTTTTGCACTCCCTTGTACCTTGTAAGTGGTCAGCTAAAAGCCAAGACTATACCTTCACAGGTCCTGTCATAATCAAGAGTAACACTGATGCCTTCAATGGAACATATCCAAGCAATGATGTGAAAACTGATCAAGATCATAAGGCAGTTGCACAGGGTAATGGAATTGTATTTTTTCCTTTGTTCAAATATGTTCAGTTGTTTAAGAAAACATATTTAGTAGAAGGGACTTTAATAATGTATTTTCTTAAAACACTGAATAACTTTATTTTCCTGATTTTTTTTTAGCATTGAGAATAAATCTAGAGAGACAAGGGATTATGCAATACATGTATTATGGTAAGTGCAAGTTGCTAGTACATGTTTTCATCTGTCTTTGAGGCAATATAATTTAATCAAATATAAAACACAAGCAAAATGTGTTTGGAGGTTACTACTGACATGCTCTAAATTGCCCACTTCCATAATACTTATTCACTCTTAAGTGCTGAAAGGAATTAAGTGTTTTGTACTTTCATAATGCAAACAAGGTGGCTGGGTAGCAAAGTCAATAGTGCGCTTGCCTCACAAGCTGAGGGGCGTGGGCCGAGCCCACCAAAAGCCACTATAAAAATGTTGAGAAATGACAACTCTAAGAAATAATAAGACAACTAAAATAATAGATCTAAACTACAGGTAAAAAAAGTTTTAAACTCAAGGTGGTCTTTTAGATACATAAAATAATCATTCTTATCCTAAAAGATGAAGTCAGTATGACAATAATAATACTAATGGATTTTACGCAATTTTAAAAATTTCATCACCAGTTGATCGCAATTCGGCAAATGCTTACAGCACTGAGGCAGAAGTTTTCCAAAAACCTTATGGCACATTAAGAGTTAATAAACAAACAAGAAAAGTTTTCTCTAACATCTAACACATTCGGTAGTCAACATTACGAACGTTCACATGCCACAACTATTTGCAGTCCATCTTGAAACATCAAAACAATCCCATGGTTCACAAAACATTCACTCCACTGAGCATACAGAACTGGACTGGTGAAGCTGAGCGAAACCAACCACCACACATAACATGACAACTGTGGTTCTCATACACTTGACAAAGGTGCTTGAACTAAACAAGATGAAGTACATTATAACATCAGAATGTGAGCTGGACTTTAATGTGTTTCATATAACATCCCTCAGAGTGTGCCTGGTCTTGTTTACTGTTCCTGTTGGTGCTCTGCTATTTCCCATCCAAGCCTAATGTTCCTCCCAGTGCGTCAGCCAGCATGGAGAGGGAAAGCTACTGGTCCGGCTTGTGGTCTCTCAGAAAGTAAGCACCCTGCCAGGGGAACAGTTTTATCTTTGACAAAATAAAGGAAAATTGTAACATGACATGACTAGAGAGCACTTTTGTGAATCATCATCAGTCCCGTGACCTTTGCTGCCGTTGGGGGGTGCATGGACACATCAACATAAAACGATCTCCACATTTGCCTGTCTTGAGCAGCTGCCAATAATTCACTGAATCCCATTCCTGTCCCTTTATGTTGTCTAGCCAGCTTTTCTGCTGTGGACCTCTTCGCCCAGCCCCTTCTAAAGTGCCTTGAAGGATGATTCTTGTCAGGGTATCATATTGCAATACATGACCAAACCATGCAATCTTACTACAAAATCAAGACCACAAATATAAAAGGCATATATGTGATAGTTTAAAACAGTTTATTTTTGATGTCTGAGACTAATTATTATTTGTTAGTTTCTGATTTGCATTAATATTATTAATATATAACCTTTATATTTCTCAATTAAAACAAATGTGTTTTTGTGTGTGTTTAATTTCAGGAAAAGCCACTTTCTTATTGTGGCCTTAACTTATGGCATTTCTTGTGGAGTGCTGAATGGCTGGTACAGTGTACTTAATGTCAACCTCAGACCATTGGGAGTCAGTGAGGTAAAGTATAGGACTAAGATAGGTGAAATATAGGACCTAAGTTAGATGAAGTATAGGTCCTACCCAGCTAGTCTTTTATTAACTGTCATAGGATATTTGAGAGTTAGGTGAAATATAGGACCTAAGTTAGATGAACTGTATGACCTACCCAACTAACTGTCATAGGATATTTGAGAGTTAAGTAAAGTATAGGACCTAAGCTAGATAAGGATAGGAACTACCCAGCTAGTCTTTTATTAACTGTCATGGGATATTTGAGAGTAAGGTGAAGTATAGGACCTAAGCTAGATAAGTATAGGAACTACCCAGCTAGTCTTTTAGTAACTGACATAGGATAAATGAGAGTTAAGTGAAGTATAAGACCTGCTTAGCTAGGATTTTTAATAACTGTCACAGGGACCTTTGGAAGTTAAGTGAGGTATAGTACCTAAGTAAGATGAAGTATAGGACATAATCTATAATTAGCTAAAGCTTTTAATAACTGTCTTGGGGACTTTTGGGAGTTAGGGGAAGTATAGGACCTGCTTAGCTAGGGTTTTAATGTCAAAGGAAACTTTGCTAGTCAGTTCTTCTTCTTCATTCTCAATATTGAATATTGAGTTTTGAGTGCCACGAGTTTTGCGCCAATTGGCCCGTGGTCTCCGACTTCAGCCTGCTGTATTTTCTGGATTTGCTTCCATAGCCTTTGGTCAGCCAAGACCATCTGCAAGGCAGCAGTTGTTTTTTGGCAGGTGATGCAACGTTCACATGCCACGGCTAAGGGTTCCACGCATTGCCCCGCTGCTTTTCACCCATTTGTAGCTGGGTGGAACTCGGGGATGCCCTAGGCCCCGGGAACAAGTCCTTGGCTTCCCATGGATTTGAACTTGTGACCATCGGAATGACAGTCGAGCGCACTTGCCACTTGACCACCGCGGCCCCCTGGGAGTCAGTTGAACTATATGACCTACCAAGCAAGGGTTTTACAAACTGTCCTTCGATCGGACATTTTGTGAGCATAAGGCCTGCTTAGCTAGGGTTTTAATAACTGTCAAAGGACATTTGGGAGTCAGTGAGGTGAAGTATAGGACTTTTCTTAGCTAGGGCTTTCAGTGAGTTTTACTGAGACAAATGTTATTCATCCTAAGATGACTGACCCATAAACTAACTAACCTAGGCGAGTAAACAGGGTAGTGGTAAAATTTTATATCGTCTATCACAGCTGAACAATAAATCCCAAATTTGTGACTGTCTCAGTCCATTCTAACGTCTATCACAGCTGAACAATAAATCCCAAATTTGTGACTGTCCCAGTCCATTCAAAAGGTTGACTGGAAACATTGAAAACTTTGTTAAAAATACTGTAATTCATTCGTAGTCATAGAGACTGCTCACTTTATACAGAAAGAATAGGAAAACAGGTGGGCTACATGACTTAAGTGAGAGAAAGTTAAGGCTAGATGAGTTGGAAAACTAATGAGAGTAGAACAATGCTGCAGCCATCTGGCATCACTGTTCCTGCTGGACCTCTGTGCTGGTTTTAATGTAAATGATTGTAAGCTTCTCCTGACTTTTAGCTTTGCTGGTTTCTGGCGGGGTATGATGTATCTTGCCAAAAATATTACTTGAAAATCAGTTTCATAACTTTAACTGCACTTGGGCAAGTAGTAATTAAAATACCCAATTAAAATAGTTGCGACATGTTAAGGAAATAATAATTACTTAGGGCTCCCCAGTATGGTATTTGGGGGGGACTGGTTTTATTTCACAGGAAAATTATTTGTCATGAAAATAACTCTAAATGTATTTGAGGATATGGTTTGATGTTTGATATTTCAGAATGAAGCTGGGTGGATAGGTTTTTACTCAACTATTTGTAGTTGTGTTTGTGCCTTGGTTGTAGGCAGGTGAGTACTGTTACCATTGTCTGTGCACCTTGAAACCCGATAAAGTTTGAATTAAAATAGCTTAAATTTTTTTAAAAAGTTTGTAAAGAAAAACGTATCATTTGCTCTAAATCTGTAAACAATAACTAATCATTCTATCTAAGTTAAAAAAGCAAAAATTCAGTCACAGTACTACTTCAGTTCTCAATAAAAAAAACAAATCATATTAGGTAGCACAAACTGGCGCAAAATTGCGTTTTTTTGCCCTGAATCCACAATTATTTTAAGCCCTTTAATTATATGTAATTGTCTTTGATGTTGACCTAATTTTAAATATTAAATTTATCGCTGGAAGACCATCACCATAACGATTTGTGAGCGGCAGCCTATGGCGGATTAAGGGGGGGGGCTGAGCGGGCTAAAGCCACGGGCCCCGGACGATTTGGGGCCCCCAAACTTTTTATATTTTATAATAAAAGTGTACAAATGTTTGCACGAACCCTTGAAAATATAATAAATTAAATAAATTTATAAACATTATCTATTAAACTGATTGCGATTCCAGAGTTGCGAAGTCTTAAGTGCCAGATTTTTCCCAGCCAGGGGTAAAAAAATTCCCAAATTGGGCTAAAAATTCCGAAATGCATTAAAAATTTGGGGAAAAATCTGAAAAGTGGCAACTTCAATTAAATGCTTTCGCATTCATTTTAATGACTTTTGACTTCCAAATTAAAAAATAATAAATATTTTTGCATTTTTAAGGCAATTTTTAATAGGGTACTTTCAATTTTTATTTAATCTGTACGGTTTTTTTAACAACTTGGCTACAAAGCAAAAATATAGATTATACTTTTAAATTTTAACATCATGAAGTTTAAAAAAGTTATTTGGATACTCTTGTAATTTAAATTTGTCTGTGATTGATTAAAATATATTTTTTAAAATGAATGTTTTGAAATTTATCAATAATGAATCAATCATACATGGTTACATAGATTGTTATATGTTTACATATTATTAATGATTTGGTCCTTTATATGTAACAAACATTTTATGATGATTCGGGCTCAGACTAATTAATTATATTATTTAATAGTAATACATTTACACAATCTGACTGTAAACTGTCTGCAGTCTACTGTCAGTGACAATGTTGGGAAAAACCTAGCAAAAACGTCAGGAAAAAAAACTAGATCCGAAATAAAAAACCTAGACATGCTAAAAATAAACAAATATTACGTCAAAGAGCCTCGCACCAACACAAAAAAAGTATTTCTTATTTGAAAATGAGCATGTTTCAAATTATTTTATTTTATTTTCATCCAAGAATGTAATTATTTTCTTTTAAATTGTCAATCTAAAAAATTCCCATATGTTAGGCAAAATCCTTATAAATTCCTAAATTCCCATTTTAAAAAGTTTGGCTAAAAAAAAAAACACGATTCGGGAAATTTCTTACGACTTCTTAACACTGCGCGATTCAGACCTGACAGTCTCAATAATCTATAAAACTTGGCTCACTTAGAGAATATAGTATAAAATATAGTTTATATTTTTAAAATTTCTCAATTTAGACAAGCTCCGCTGTGGAAAGGGCATAGGCTTGTGATGCAAATGGTGTCAGGTTCGATTTCCAGCGGTGGAATGTAAAAGTTTTTCTTTTCACACTCAATTTTTAACACACCGGCGAACTTTTTAAACAGTTATTTCTTCGTGTTCGTTTCTTTTTTTCATTATTAATATTTAGTTACAGTCTTATATTAGCTGTTAGCAATCATATTTTAAGGGACGCTGGCTGGATAGGGCCCCCGTTTGATTGCAGCCAGGGGCCCCGTGCAGTCTTAATCCGCCCCTGGCGGCAGCCGAATGATGGTTTTTTACCCTCTTCCATTTAACCCTTTGATGTAGCGCGCGATACATACAATTGTGTTACCAATTAGTCAATAAGCGAATCAGATGCAAAATTGAATAATCTTGAGTTTTGAATAAAACAACAATATTAGAAATTATTTTAAATGTATTAAAAAGTAAAATGCCAGGAAAATGTCTTTCAATTTTTTAATTTTTTCAAAAAACGATGAAAAGCCACTTTTATGCCAATAAATTTTAAGGAGTGAACTATTTTATATCCATGAAAATAATTGAGTTTATTTTCTATATACTTGTGGTTGAAATGAAAGGGACTAGGTGGGTTTAAGTAATATAATTTTTCAGGTATAACCTTTCAAAAATTGCACTTTTTAGAGTTGTGAAAAAAAAAAAAAAACTGAATTTCAAATGTTCATAACTTTATCATTTATGGAGGTATATCAACAAATTTGGTGTCATCAGTCTTAGCATTGCTATTACTTTAAAATGGAACAATTAAAAAAGCTGTGGGCCCATTTTGAAAGTTCAGTTTGTGGTAACTAATCATAGCAATAATTTAAATGTCAATATTGATCTGCACAATGTTGTCTAAATAATCACAACTCTAATCTGTTTCCAGGTTTGCAGACCAGTTTGCCCGGAGAATGAAGAAGTTGGTATTGGTTATTTTAGTGTGCTCCGGCCTGTG
Source organism: Radix auricularia (assembly GCA_002072015.1). Taxonomy (NCBI): domain Eukaryota; kingdom Metazoa; phylum Mollusca; class Gastropoda; family Lymnaeidae; genus Radix; species Radix auricularia. Next base: position 31,630 of record MUZC01000673.1, on the reverse strand, counting down.
TTTCCTCGTGTTTACTTTTATGGTGGCTGGTACCATCCATTACTCAGAAGGTAAGGATATGAAATGATACTTAAAGTTCAACCAGACTGATTTAAACGGAAGGCTATAGAGTATGTGTACAATTAAATGGTCTTTGAATAGGAATTATGAAATTCAATTCTTGTATTTGCTGGGATAAAATGAATGTGCTTAAGTAATGTAAAATATGGTTAGTGTACTTAAGCAATGTAAGTGTAAGGTGTCATGACAATGCCTAAGTTATTTAAGGTTGTGGCATATTTAGTAAGTAATGAGAGGGATGAGATTTTTAACCAAGTCCCAGCTCTAGAAATAAATGTTCACACATTGAAGTTCAACAATTTAACACTCGGTTAAATTTCAAGACAAATCTTTACTTGAATGGCTCAGTTTGTTAGTCATCTAATGCAATCCCTTAATTATAAATAGTACTTACACTTACACCAGCAGTAAGTTATTTGTTTGAATTTAAAATTAAAGAGTAACTGACTTCTACTAATTCTCTAAACAGATAAATTAATGTATTTTTTTAAGGCAGCGGAAATTAACGATTAATTTCTCGATTAATCGGTAAACTTTTTTATCAATTAATATTATTTTAATTGATTGAATAGCAACTAAATTGAAGAGGTTTTTTAAAATTATTTTTCTGATTTATTAATAAGTGATTAATTATTATTAATTTTTAATAGTTTGCTTTTTTACGTACAAACTTCTCCATTTAAAAAAACAGATTTTCTAAGTGTAAATTTTAAAATAAGCTCTCATATTTAAATTTTTAAAAAATGTTAATGGCCTGTTTTTGATGTTGTTAAGCCTTCTCGTCCATGAGGGACATCTACCGATCATCGCCGGCGTCTGCACTTCCTCTTAGGACATAGGCCACCTACAAGAGCTCTCCAGGCATCTCTATCCTGGGCTATTTTCTCCAGGATCTTCCATTCATGGCCAATCCTCTTGATGTCTGCCTCCAATTCTCGGCGCCAGGTGTTTCTTGGGCGGCCTCTTTTCCGTTTACCCTGTGGGTTCCATTTCAGGGCTTGCCTTGTTGTATTAGAAGCAGGTTTCCTTAGTGTATGACCGATCCACCTCCACCGCTTTTGAAGAATCTCTTCTTCAATGAGCTTCTGTTTAGTCCGCTGCCACAGTTCCTGGTTGCTGATTTTGTCCGGCCAGTGAATTCTGAGAATCCTTCTTAGACAATTGTTAATGAAGGTCTGGATTCTGGTCAGGTTTACAGCCGTTGTTCTCCATGTCTCAGCTCCATATAGCAGCACTGGTTTCACCATAGCGTTAAAAATCCTTACTTTTAACCTGCTGCCTAAGTTGTTGGCGACCCAAACATTCTTGAGTTGCTGGAAGGCTGCTCTTGCTTTTCCGATCCTTATTTTGACGTCGGCATCTGTACCACCTTGTTTATCCACCATGCTGCCAAGGTAAACAAAACTCTCCACCTCCTCAAGGGCTTCTCCTTCAAGCATGATGGGTGATGTACTGGTGGCATTAACCTTGAGGATTTTACTCTTCCCTTTGTGTATGTTGAGACCTATGCTAGCAGAAGTGGCTGCGACAATGTTTGTTTTCTCCTGCATCTGTTGTTGGGTATGTGCAAGAAG
>MUZC01000673.1:0-20275 GCA_002072015.1 Radix auricularia | reverse complement strand
CCCCCCCACAGTTTTGTATTCATTCTAAAAACTGTTGATAGAATTGAAGAAAGTGTTGGAGGAAGTCAGAGCCTAACTTGAGCCGTAGTGCCAGTGAGGATGATGGCCATTAGTTTCTATGAGGGCAGCAAGCTGAGATTATTAGTACAATGTATAATGTATGTTTTAATATTGGGCCAAGATCTTTTTTTATGTAAATGTTTTCAAGTCTATGAGACATTTTAGTGACTGTTGAGGTAATTATTTGACGCTACATTCTTTTATGGGACTTCAATTTTATTACCCACAGAATCTATGAAGATCCGGACTGTTTTGTATGTATTCTGTGACATATAATAAATTCTGTGACATATTATAAGTGAAGAAGACATTATAGAGCTGTGATTATATGACTGATTTAAATATTAAAATTATGGCTGCGGAAATTAACAATTTCTCGATTAATCTGTAAAATTTTAATTGATTAAAATTGATAAAATGGCGATTAAAATCAAAGTCAAAGAAAATATTTTAAACATTTTTTTTATTTAGTAATAAATAATTAATAATAGTTTGTTTTTTACTTACAATTTTACATTTTAAAGAAAAAAAATTTTAAAGTCTAAACTTTAAAAAAAGCAGCTAAAATCTCTGTTACCAAGTACCTTGATTTTTATATTCTGTTGTGAGTTTATAGACTTTAAAAAATTGTAAATGAAATTAATAAATAAAGACACATAAAAAATTATTTTATTAAATCACTTGTGTTTCTGCTCTTCACTTTAATTAAGGTAAAATCAATATAAAATATATACAAATAAAGTAAAATGATAGTAATCCATATTTTAAACACGTTTATAAGTTTTAAAGCAATGAGCAAATATACACCTCAAAGTGTTCACCTGTATCCAGTCTTGGTAATTATCCATTCCAACAGTATACAAAAAGTGTGTACTTCACACAGTGAAAAATGGCAGGGAATCATCTCATAGAGTCCCAGTGTATTTGTGTATCTGTTACAAGCCTGCATTAATTCAGCCAACTGTTAACAAGCTTGCTTAGTTTTTATACATATACTAATAGCATATTTATTAACAATACTTTTGACAAGAGATCTTAGATAACCTGAATTTTTCATTTAATTGCTGAACAATTTATCAGTCTAATTATTGACTCAGTTTAATGGTAGAAATTTTATTTTAATTTTAATCGTATATCCAAGTACAGTTGTTCTTAAATCCTATATCTCAGTACTGTTGTTTTTACAATCCTTTATCCCATTGCAGTTCTTATAATCCTATACCCCAGTATGGTTGTTCTTACAATCCTATATCCCAGTACAGTTGCTTGAATGACTATCATCCACAGAAGCCATCCATTGCCTCGTCAACAGACAGCTTTCGATGAGGTTTGTATGCTGTTAATATTAAGCATACATTCCTAACATGATCTAGTAGTGGCGTACAAGGGATCATAGTTAGCTCCGTTTCTTGCTGGAATCTGATCACTATTGGTGAGGTGAAAATATTGTTGCATAGTGTCATAAATAGTGTGACCCATCACGTCTGCAACTGCTGTCCACAGTGACTCCACACTCCACAGCTTACTCACTGACCAATATTTTTGAAGTTGGTAACTTAGTGTAGTTAAAACATGTTTATGTAGAGGTATTTATAAATGTCCTCATTAGCAACATCCTTCCACTGGATGTCTTTATTACACATTGCTGTTAGCTGCTGTTCAGCGTATCTGTTGGTTTCTGCAACATGTAAGATTAGAGTTCATGAAGCGCTTAACGTACTCTATAGGGAGATTATGAATTTCCCCTGTTATTTTATTATAGGTTTCACACTTGTCTGTAACACTAGTCAAATGGCCTGACCAAGATTCAGTGATGGTGTGTCTTCTTTGTCACTATCATTAGTGTCACTTTTATAAGTTATTATTAGTTTCAGTATCAAAATCTATCACATTTTTGTCAATTTCAAAATCTGATTCATCCCCTTTGACTGAATTATGAATAGCTTCATAATTAGGCATTGAGGCATTAAAAGGTTATTGAACAATACCTGTTTTTATTACAAGTTCATATTCCAGTCCTATTAATTAATGAGCAATGTATCACAGTATCACAGCCTGATTTTTTAAAGTTATTTAATTAGTGAACTGCTTGTGACAACCAATTATCCCAATGCATTTAAATGATATAATTATTGGTCACATATGATTTAAATGTTCGTGTTACAATGAGATTTACTGTTCACATCAATAGTCTTTGTGAAGACAACTGTTGGTATAGCCACAGATGAATCAGCATCAAGCATTAAAATAAATAAAAACATGGATGTGAATATTTTTTCACAGCTCAATGATATAATTTAATTACTTTCAGCTCCAGACACTATGGTCTTGTTTTCTTTCCTCTTGTAGCAGCGCCGCAGAGGACCATAACTTAGCCTTGTTCACCTAGAAATTTGGAAATAACAATACATCAAATGTCTAAATATGATTAGGATGGTCTTCATTTATAATTTATTGGCATGTGATAATTCTACATTTTAATGTTTGCATTCATTTAGCCAAATTAGCAAAGAATCAGCCTTTCATGGGCAAAGATATTCCTACTCTGACTTAGGGTCGGCCGACTTTTCACTAATTAAATAAGCTAAATACTTTCTTGTAGTCTAGGATCGCTATTTAAAAAGCTACATATTTTCTTGTTGACACAGTCATGTAGTCTAGGATGACTATTAAATAAGCAAAATACTTTCTTGTTGACACAGTCATTGTAGTCTAGGATGACTATTAAATAAACAAAATATTTTCATGTTGACACAGTCATGTAGTCTAGGATGACTATTAAATAAACAAAATATTTTCTTGTTGACACAGTCATGTAGTCTAGGATGACTATTAAATAAACAAAATACTTTCTTGTTGACACAGTCATGTAGTCTAGGATGACTATTAAATAAACAAAATATTTTCATGTTGACACAGTCATTGTAGTCTAGGATGACTATTAAATAAGCAAAATTTTTTCATGTTGACACAGTCATTGTAGTCTGGGATCACTATTAAATCAGCTAAATATTTTCTACTTGTAGTCTAGGGTCACTATTAAGGGGGTTGGCAACAGAAAAAAACACTTTTTATTTAATTAACTTAGAACAAATATTTTTTTATTATCATGTTTAGCCAAGAATAGGATCACCTTTTGCTGTTATAAGTTTTTAAAAAAAATGTGTAGTTGCCATGGAAACGGCGGCCATCTTGAAAATAACACCTTTTCATAGAGTTCTAAAATTTTTTAAACCAACTTACATTTGTATAAAAAAATATCAGTGTCATGAACTTTAACCATATTTAGAGGTACTGAACTAGTTTGAATTTCTCTATTAATATTAAAAAAAACATTATTAATTTTTTTTTTAATTTCCCAATACAAAATTTTCAAAAAATATTTGACTTTTTTTTCATTAAAAAATTTATTTAAAAAAAAATAATTTACATAATCAATTTTTGAATACCTCATTACCCACAAAATAGTTGTAGGCAGATACAGACCAAATTTTATGGCTCTGGCTTTCATATTGGCTGAGATTTTAGAACTCTACGTTACAAATCAGTAGGAAAAAATTATTTCGAGAAAAATCAATTTTAAAATTTCAAATAAAAAAATAAAAAATTTCTTTCACATTCTTGTTGCATAACAAATATTTTTTATAATATTATCATACTTTGTACCATTAGAACTGAAAATTAGCCATTAAAACCACCAGATACATAGGTTTGTCCTTCTTCAACCTCATGGGGGTGTTCTTGTTCAATTCTGCGTTTTTAAAGATTTTTCCTTTTCCACTTTGATTTTCCTGATGTCCGTTTCTTTGAATTAACACATTTGATCTTAAGCATTTTTGTTGAAAAGGCATTGTCTAAATGGCCCCACTTTAGTCCAATTTTGTCCATAATCATTTTGAGGCCCACAGGACCATAATTGAATGATAGTACAGCTAATGCCGTTGCCGTCTCCACAGCTGTCATAGATGAATAAACCGTTTTAGGGCACCGGTGCCAAATGAGTGCATTAAAACTTTCGTTTGCATTTTGTGTTTCCATTTTTGCACATCTCTGAAGCAGATTGCTGTCTGTTAACCTCATGATAATGGGGTAGATTATGCTTCCCACTTGAGACGAAAATGTAGGTCTGTGCCTTTCATAAAGACCAGTTTTCACCCTCAGGACAAAGTCTGTGGTTAGGCGCCTTATCTGTACTCATCAGGTGGAAAAATCCACCTAACACACCATTCTTCATTTTCTTTACATCAGGAGCATCGTCTTTTACATTTTTCGCATATTTGTTAGTGATCTTTTCAATAACAGGTTTTGTAAGTTTTCGGTTTAAACTTGCCTTGTTTGTTTTCTTTTAATTTTCCAAAGCATTAAACATTCTCTTTGCTATGTGATTTATGCAATCTTCTTTCGTCACTTGTATGTTGTAACAGTCTTGCACTGCGTTGAATGCTTTTGAGTCCCCATCGCAAAGCATTGTGCCATATACTTGAACTTGAACTGTCCCTTAACCCGACGCTGGGTCGTTGGGGCACCATTTTGAGCTGCGCACTAATTCATGCCAAGTGTCACGGTTCTGAGCTGCCTTCTGGGAATCGCTAAATGAAAGGCCGGTCCACTCTTTGATGTTGTCCTCCCAACTCTTCCTTGGTCTGCCTCTTTTCCTTCTTCCCTGGACTGTGCCTTGCAATATCGTCTTTGAGAGACCTCCAGATCTTGACACGTGTCCGTACCATCGTAGTTTCCTCTTTTTAATTGAGGTGAGAAGGTCCTCGTAAGGGCCAATGACAGCACTTATTTTGTTGCGGACCGCTTCGTTCGTGATGTGCGCCGTGTAGGAGATGTTTAATACTTTTCGAAAACATCTCATCTCAAGCGCACTAATTCTTTTTTGGAGGTCTGCGGTGAGCGTCCAAGCCTCACAACCATAAAGGAAGACTGACATTGCCAGAGAGCGCATTAGTCGAATCTTTGATCTCAGGGAGAGTTTCTTGCTTTGCCAGATGTTTTTCAGTTTGCTTAGTGCTGCAGTTGTTTGGGCCGTTCTGGCAATAATTTCTGGCTTTGAGCCTTCATCGGATATTACAGCCCCTAGATATTTGAAGGTAGGGACCTCCTCGAGTTTTTGACCGTTTATCCGTATTTCACTTGTGAAATTCTTGTTTGCCATGACCTTGGTCTTTTCTGCATTAATTTCCATGCCATAGGCCTTCGACGTCTTCTCTAGCTTTGCAAGGAATTCTTTTAGTTCGTCCTCGCTGCCAGCTAGGCCGTCTATGTCATCGGCGAAGCGTAAGTTAGTTATAATCCTTCCTCCGATGCTGACCGTTCCGACATGGTNACACCAACAGTGGTCTTGAACCAATCTCCCAGCTTGCTGTTGTAGAGTACTGCGCTGGATGCTTTGTTGTATAGGTTCTTGATCACAGTAATGAGGTTGGCGTTAATATTGTACTTGTGCATGGTTGCCCACAGTGCTGCATGCCACACTCTGTCAAACGCCTTTTTGAAGTCTATGAAGACATGAAAGAGGTCCCTCTGGTGTTGCAGATGTTTTTCACAGAGCACTCGCAAGTTGAAGATCTGCTCTGTTGTGCTCCTTCCTGCTCTGAAGCCTGCTTGTTCTTCTGCAATGATCTGCTCTGCTTGTGGTTTTAGTCTGTTTAGTATTACCATGAGCATGACTTTGCTGGGGTGACTAATCAGGCTAATTGTACGGTAGTTCTGACACAATTGTAGATTACCCTTCTTTGGGAGCGTTATAACCAGCGATTGAGTCCAGGGTGTTGGCCATTCTCCTGTCTGCCAGATCTTGTTGCACATGCTAGTTAGAATGTTTATTACTGGGTCACCTCCTGCTTGAATCAGTTCACCTGGGATGTTGTCTGCTCCAGCCGATTTCCCCTTTTTCAGCTTTCGCACAGCAAGCTCCACCTCATCACGGAGAATGTAATGCATGTCCATGTTAGATGACGTTGGGCAATTGAGCACTGATTCGTCGCCCTTTGAGTCTTCATTGTATAGCTCAGAACAGTATTCGGTCCATCTTTTTATTATTTCTTGTTCTTCTGTAATACATTTCTCAGATTTATCTTGAATTGTTGAGATGCGACCTTGCTTGGTGGATGTCAGGTCTTTGACAATCTTGTAAGCCTTTTTTGAGTTGTTTCTCTGTAGATTATCATCGATGTCTGAGCATTGTTGTTCTATCCAGTTTGTTTTTGCTTTATTCATTTCTTTCCTGATCTTTTTATTGATTGTTCTGTATTTGATTGCTCCTTCTGCAGTATTCTTTACGTTCTTAAGTTTTCTTCTTTCATCGCACATCTCTAGGATATAAGTGGAGACCCATGGTTTTTTAATGGCATGTTTTTTGCCAAGTATATCTTTTGCTGTCTCAATTATTGTGGTATTGAAGGTATCAGTGATTAGATCTATGTCCATATCCTTTTCCGACTCACAAAGTGTGGTCAGTGGAGCAAATTTCCCTCCAATTTTTGCCCTGAAAGCCTCTGCGATTACCGGATCTTTCAATTTTTCAAGGTCGAAGCGTAAACGTGTATTGCTTTGTTTTGCTATCCTTTTCAGGTGTAGATGGAAAGTCATCAGCACCAGGTTATGGTCGCTGCCGATATCCGCTCCAGGGAAGCCATATACAAGTTTCCTTTTTTCAATTGATCGAGAAAAAATCATTTTTGCAGCCACAGCCTCCATGGCGTAAGTTGAACAATCAGCATTTTTTTGGCATCTGGGCTTATGTTTTTCAATCCAGTTGGCATATTGAGGAGCACCAGGTTTTGGACCAATGGCACATGTTTAGAAAAAGTTGCTTATAACCTGAGTATCCAAAACTAGACCACTATCCACGTCTATAGAAACACCAACACCATTGAGTGAAGAATGACCCCGCTTTTGCCATGTACCATCATATGATACAGTGATGATGGGACACCCTGTCTCACTAATGGCTTTGTCAGGTAGGGGGCAGGAAGCTTTTACCCTTTCTGCAACCACACAAGCAGCTTGACTCATGGCTTCATCTGCTGCTTCTTTAGCAGCTATGTCGATAAGTTTTGATTCTTTGTAGAATGTCGTGTGGCTCATTTGTGCTTTGATGTTCATTACAGAAAGCAATGAATGCAATTTGGTAAACCCAATACCATTGTCTTTACAGCCTAGTATGGTCCTGTAATTGATGTCAAACTGTTTATTTACTTTTGGAGAACTCCAACCAGACCACGATGACTCGCATTCTGGACATTTAACCTCTAAATTGGATGCCAGATCACTTGGTTTTTTTAAAATCAACTGAAGATGGTTGCCATCACATTGCCTACATGCCACTGCAGATATTAGAGAATTGAGGAAACTCTGATGAATAATTAGGTAGAAGTCAGTGTCGAGTCCAGGTGCTGCCTCATTAGGAGCATTCTGGTAAACAATAAACTTCTGCACCGGTCTGCTAGAGTTGAGGGGATCATTAATTTCTGTTGCCTCACTCATATCAGCCTCCATAGTTGTTCTGAAAAGAAAATTAAAAATTTCTTAAAATTAAACATGTTGATAAAATATTATAAAATATTTCGGCTGAATCCGATAATACATTCACAAATGGGTTATATAGCAATTAATTCTGCGTTCTCTTCCTTTGTTTTTTAGGTTTAGATTTAGAATTTGTATTTGTTAATTTAGGTTTGGGTTAGGTTTAGTTATAATTGTGAATTTGGGGTTAGGGTTAGGTTTAGTTTTAGAATTTTTATAGTCGAATTTTCCAAATTCTTTAGCACACCGCATAACAACAAAGCTGGCGGCCTTGTATCGTGGGAACGTCAACTCGGATTTTACCAAATATTTCTAACATTGATATAAAAAAAAGAATAATAATATATTGGTGTGTGTACTCTACTATAATACTGAACTATTACTGAAATACTGAAATTTACCAACCCAAACTTTATATGGGAATGTAATAAAATGATTTTTTCACTTTTAAAATTATAATTTTAGCTGAAGCTTTACAGCCAGTTTCTATTCACTTTCGAATATATCTCCAAATGGTCTGTTGGAAGGTGACGGCAGTGGCATGGCTGGGGGGGGGGGGGGGGGGTTCGGCATTTCTGGGCATTTGAAAAGTACAGCCAATTTTCCGTTGAGAAGGGAAAACCCAGGTGAAAAAAAAATATTCAAACATTTGTGTAATTACATACTGGTTGTTATAACTAACGCATAATTGTTCAGTAATTTAAAATCGCTAAAAAGTGGTTTCAATTTTTTTGGAAAATTCAGCGGTAAACATCACCGATGTTGCTTTTATAAGAAAACTGCACACACACACACACAAGAAACAACACATCACTGCTAGGCCGAATAATACGTGCTATTAAATTGCCACAACAGTTTTTGCATAGAATTTTGACATGTGCAAAATGATGCGCTTACAAGTACCTACATAACATGGTGGTTCAAATATTGTGTTTAACTTGCAAGTAGTAATTTTAACTACTCTTTCAGTTTTCAGAAAGTTATTGTAAGGTAACTTTCTAAAAATGAAATTTATTCTGTTTTTATTGCATTAAAATATCACACATTATTTGTGTTTTTCATTAAAATATGGTTATTCATAAAAAATGTTAGGACTGTCTGATTAAAGTAATGTGTAAATAATTTGCCTTTGTCTATTTTATAAAAAAAATTAAGATTTAGAGCAAGAACATGTAAATATTCATATTTCTCCATTAATAAACACAACAATAGCATACATAATTAGAAAAAGATGTAGTTTTTTTTTTTCTATGTTATCTCAATTCATGGAAATAAGTCTTTTAAAAAAATTAATGCAAACCCATTTCATGAAACAAATCATCATCATCCATGGCACTACAGCCCATGTAGGGCCCTTGCCTACTCCAACACATCCTTCCATTCAGATCTAAAGATGGCTTACCTTCTCCATGTTCAAACCCCCAGCTGGTGTAGGACCATTTCCACATCATCAATCCACCTTAGTCTTGGGCAACCAGTGAGTAGTCCGCACCCTGGTTTTTGTCTGTAATTTCATGAAACAAAGAGATGTGTTAATACAGAATGCTGTTATAGAGAGTTGGACTCAACTGAACGCCAAGTTGGAGGGAGAAAAATATGAGTGTGTAAAATTGATAAGACGTGTTTCTATCTTTGGAGCAGGACGTACAACGAGAAATGTTTTTATCCATGGATGGAATTATAAAAGAATGCGTTGATGACTAGCATATCTTGCAAGAAAATATTTGTTTATAATACCACGTAACCAAATAAGTGAAGAATTTGAACATCAAATAAATTTCTATATTGACATTGATAAAAATGGTTCAATATTGGCACAAAAAGGATCCAGGTTTTTATGGCTGTACACAGGGCCGATCTTAGCAATTGCGGGGCCCTATGCGTCTTAGTTTGCGAAAAGGATTGCGCAGGGCCAAGTTTGGATACGGATAAGGTATTAATAAGAATAATAAGTGAAAATTAAGAAAGGCGGGACTTATGAAAGCGTGGGGCTCACTGCGGCCGCATAGGTTGCAGTAGCCTAAGACCAAGAAGAGGCATTAGGTTAGTAAAACGAGGGGAAAAGGCCTCCTTGACTTATTAAAATATATTCGACAGTATAGATTAGAAAATTCTGTACCCAACATTATAATTTTGCTAATAATTTTTAAACAATTGCTATCAGTGTTTCTAGTTGTGAAAGGATCTTCTCCCAACTGAAGTTGATGAAATATCTTTGCTCCACAAAGGTTGATTTAAGACTACAAAATCTTGCAATATTATCCATACAACAAAATATTACAAATAATTTAAATTTTGATAGCATAATACACAATTTTTCTGCTATGAAAGTTAGGTTAGTAAATTATGTATAAACATGTTTACATAATAATGTATACAATTGTTTGTTTACAAAAAAAAATGATATATTTATAAATACAAAATAAAAGCATATTAATTGGTTATGTTTTGGGGTGGAAATTAGAAATATGTTTTGTCTTGTTGCCTTTACAAAAAGTATAGAAATATATTTTGACTGGTGGCCTTTAAAAAAATATCATTTTATAAATGTGTTTTTATCATCTTATGCTCCTCTATTATTACTGCTTAGATAAATAGGGCATGCATGGGTAAAAATGTTCCCAACTTTTACTTCCTTCAATTACAATTATTTATTAATGCTTATTAATTTATTCAAACCATCATATGATTGACTTAAATAAAGAATTGATGAGATTTTTGGCTGATTTTTCCCCCCACGTCACATGTTGTCACAAAACTCAGACCTCTTTGCCACAAAACATACTCAAATGACAAAAAAATGAATTAAAACACAGCATTTATGGAAGGGGAAGGGGTGGAAAAGCATTTTAACGTCATATCGGAGGGCTGGTTAAAGTTTTTGTGACAATGTGTGATGGGTGGGGGGGGGGTGAAAAATCAGACAAAAAATTATGTGAAATCATTTATGGACGGCCCCTTTATTGTTTGAGGTTTTTCATAGAACAAGAAAGATCCATTATTTTTTTATCAATTATCTAAACAGGCACATAGAAAATATATTTAAATGTTTACTTTTTTCAATGGTTTAAATTTTTATGTATTTCATTTTTCTGTGATTTTTTTTCTCTTCTAAAATTCAAAGAGCAAATCCATCTTAAAATTTGATTTTTAATTTTTAACTAATAGTACATTTATCTGACAATCTAAAATATGAATAATTGGTTGTTTCTATAAATATCCACTAAACTTATTAAATACAAGATACTTCATAAGTTATCCTTGGTATACTATGTTAACACAGAACGTAAATTTCATTTAAATACTTGCATTTATTTTTAAGTTTGACAACAATGGCCAAAATGTTTACTTAAGTATTACTCCTTAAAAAAAGCTTTAATTTATTGTTTTAATCACACAATTCATGTGTGTATCTTGTATTTTATTTGAAGCATTTATAGTAGTCCTATTCTGTAAGACTACACTTATAATGTACCAGATAAACTAAATTTATCTACCATAGACAGGATCATTGACACTCAACATTTATATTTAAAGTAGCATAGGAAGGTGAGACAAACTGTTCCTGTGTGTATTGTTAAACATTAAAAACATGTAGAAAATAAAAATGGAATAATCATTAATTAAAGAGCTAAAATGGAATCTACAGACAGAGGAGCTCTAAAACAATTACTCACCATTAAGAGAATTCACATTCATTTATTTTATGTAAACCTTATGTAAAGTTTTCCTTCCATGGTTAAAACAATTCGTGTACTTTTCAAACCAAATGAAATCTGATGAATTACTGCGTTACAAAACAGAGATGAAAGTTCCTGAATCCAGTAACACTCTATAATAGTGGAAGCTTAATGAGCATCGCTATCCGATAATGTCAATTCTTGCCAAGACCGTTTTGTGCATACCAGTTACCTCATATGAATGACTGTTCATATTTTCATATCGGCTGGTTATATTGTCAATTAGACCCGCTCATCACTTGAATTAAATAATGTCAACACATTTGTCTTTTTGTGTAGTTGGTTAAAAGATGACATACAAAGTAGACATTCAAGTGTTATTTTGATTTTCAAGAATAAGTTTCTTTTTATGACATCATTCATTTTAATCTTTGGCTTTCATTGAAATTAATTATTAATCAATCGTTAATTTTTCAAAAGTTGACAATTAACAGACCTAAAAAACTATTAATTTAGGTTCCATAATTTAATACAAAATATGTTTTAATTTTAACAGCCTTAATGTCAAAACTTGTAAATATTCTATTATTCATGGATTTAAAATATAGTCATTTGGAATTTTTTTAGTTGCTTTTGAAATAATATTTTAAAATTTTATTTCATATGTACAAATATAAGTTATTGATAAATTTTTCCTCTCTACTATTTTCACATTAAAAATTTGAGATAAATATATTTAACTGCTTAGTGAATATATTTAAATACTCTATAGATGGTATATAATAAGTTTTTGATAATCATTTACATTTACTTACAGTTTTACGAATTTTAACAATTTGACAACTGAGCGCTGTTCTATTTTTACTTATGTATTTAGCTTTTGAATTTTAAAAATTTAAAATATTATTTTTCAGTCAAATTATACAACAGCATGATGTAGTTATTATAATGGACATTTAATCCATTAAGACAAATGATTTTAAAGTTTATGCAATGACAGCATTATATTTTTCACTGGTTATACTGCATACAATGGTTCAATCATTTGTCAGTCCAACCATATATTTGTCTGGGGTCAAAATGTCGTGGGTCATTGCTGAATAACATTGGTTTCCAAAATTTAAAAAAAACAAACTTTATGGCGCATTATTAATTTTAAAATGAATGTCATGGAATCCTGATATTAAAAGCGTATTGTTACTAACTTTTATTCCACTTGCTCTGTTCATTCAGCAATAAGCCTATTTCTTAGTCTTGAAATCAATATTTCACAGACTTCAGGATGGAGCTGAAATTAAATATACATTCATAAGCATTTCTCAAAATACATGAATCAATCAAAATAAATACATTATAGATAACTTAAGAAGAAATATTTTGTTTATATTAGATAGCTTTTGTAACTCTTCCTTTACAAGATGGCTCTGCAAAGTTCCCTGAGCAGTTGCGCGGGTGAACAGACATGTCACTGACCGCCAGCAGCAGTTTAGAATTACTGCGCAGCAAATTTTGTAAAATATTGCAAAAAAATGCATGCTGCGCTACTTTGCACAACAGTTTTCTCTTAGAACATTGAGCAAAAAACCTTAGAGGAAACTTTTGCGCTCTAGTTGCTTTGTTTATAGCAAAAGTAGCCAAACCGTGGCTCATAAGCCACCTGCAGGTCATCTGTGTTCACAATGCGGCTTGTGAAGAATTTATGAAATTTATTTTTAAAATTTACGTTTAAAATAAATCTTGATCAAAACAGAGGATTAAAAATAATTTGGGCTTGATTTCAATTAAAAATAAGAAAGGTTACTTATTTAAATTCTAGAATGTGTCAGTTTCTGCTTTCAGAAGAGACGTTACTTCAACTAGGCAAGTTATGCCATTGCTTGGAATATTTCTCGTGTCAAACTACTTTATTCTGGTAGAACTATACACCAAAACTACTAGTTCTTAGCTACCAACCAGAATTAAAGAAAACTGCTAGTTCAAAGACTTCTCCGCAGAATAATAATTAATATTCACCCTTTAAATGAGTCTACTTGCAGTGTGATTCTATTAATAATAAATATTTAACTATCTATTAATTATGTAATTGTAACGAATATTTCCTTCAACCTACAGTTAGTTCAGTTAGTCTTAAAATAATTGCAAATTGAAGACAGATGAATATTTTATATCAGAATAGCTTAGGTGTCTACCAATTTATGGGCTATATCCACATCAGTAGCACATATAGGCCCATATATTTACATCACAGGTAATAAGTGACATTTTGTCCCAAAAAAAAATTAGAAAAAAAAAGTATCATTGATATTTAAAAATATCTAAACAAATTACGATATCAGTATAAAAAGAACAAAAAATTCCTAGAATTAATATGTACAGCCACAATACAGCGTGCCATGTTCTATGATATTGTTTGAGTTAAAGTAGTTTGTAAAAGTAAAAATTAATGTAAATTAAGGTTGTTAAGACCGCTCGTTTTTGAGGACCGACTAACCGTTCAAAAAAGACCGGTTAACCGCTCGTCCTTATATCCCTAATGTTTTGAAACCCATTTGAGAACGAACAAGAGAATGTTGTCGCCTGGCATCGTCTGATGGCATCAAAGCCCGCTTCCCCCCGCTTGCGTTCAGCTCTTTCTGCATGCCCCTCAATTCAAAGCATTTTTTTAAATCCAAAAAATTAACTAAACAGTGATGGTTAATTGTCTTTTTTATATTTTATTTTGGGTACTCGTAGTTCACCGGTTTAAATAAGAGGACATGTTCAATAGTTTGTTAAAGTTAGCAAGGTTTTTTCATTAGTTTCAAAAAACCAACGCCTCGCCCCGTCCGTTGTGACGTCATGTTTACCTCTCTTGTGTGTGATGCCGATCATTTCGCATATTAAAATTAATAATATAATAAAATTATAAAGCTACGGAGTAAACTATGATAGAATGGAATTTATTTAAAAAAACATTATTTTTCGATCGTCAACTCGCCAGAATAATTGAATTTTGCGACGCACATGTTCCCCCTCCCCGTTTTTTTCTGTTCAAATAGGGTTTGAGCTACACTCGGCGTACTATTACTACTATTAATGTGGTAATCAAATGCCTTTGACTAGCAGGAAAACTGTCACTAAAGACCGAACTCGAATTTGTGGGCCGATTAATCGCCCGGTATCTTTGCTACGTCTTTTGGGTGCCTCTCTTAATATAGGTACATGTACTTCATTAAGCGGCGTGCGCCGATAAGTTTTTGAATGCCTGAACTGAAACAGACTATAAACCGGTGATCAGAAAATGCGGATAGGTCACGGGGTCATATGCTCTTATAGCTTTCTTTGTCTTTATAAGAAACAGACTATAATTAATATAAATAGAAACAGCCTCGGCCTTGACCGTTGTTGACATCTAACGCGCAATGTGTTAGCTATCGTACAGTCACCGCGACAAAGCGAGAGGGAGAGGCGCGTTACCGCTTGTGTTGTTTTTTTTTTCACTACGTTATCGCTAGGTTTGTTGTTGTTGTTGTTTTCTTTTGGGTTAGGCGGTCCTACGGTCATGAATAAAGATGACCGGCCGCGTAGCTAAGTACATGTACCTATATTACGAGAGGTGTTTGAAAGACGTAGCAAAGATATCGGGCGATTAATCGGCTGGATCTTGGTATCGCTTTAACTCACCGCAACAAAGCGAGAGGAAGAGGCGCGAGGCGCGTTACCGCTTGTGTTGTTTTTTTCAATAGTTTTTTTCACTGCGTTATCGCTAGTTTTGTTTGTTTGTTTGTTTGTTTGTTTGTTGTTGTTGTTTTCTTTTGGGGTACACGGTCCTACGGTCCTGAATAAAGATGACCGGTCCTGGTCTGAGGACCGGTTAACCGGATAACCGGTTAACCGTTAACAAGCTTAATGTAAATCTATTTTTATGATTGTTTTTGTTATTATTAATAAGAAAAATGTTTTGACGTGTTATTTTAACGTAATTATTACTGTATTAACTTATTCTATGCACAAAAAAATATCTGATCCATATTCCTGCATTGTTTGCAAAGAAAAGAAAGTAACAGGAAGCAAAGTGACATAAGAGAAAGAACATGAAATAGGGAAGACCATAATTATGGCTGTCAATTTTGTTGAGAAATGCTGCCCGGGTACCCATCTAAATTTCGAGCGGGTAACTGGGTTACCCGATCGAAACATCTCATAAATTTCCCCGTTCTAACCGCTATACAATGTAACATAGCTACCCTCCATGCGCTTCGTTTAACACAGTAGCCACACGGCTGACGTCCGTAACTGACGTCACGAGATTTTGGCAGATTCCCCCCTCTCCTTAGTCACAAAAACTAAGACCCCCCCCTCAAATATGACGTCACAAAGATTTTCGCACCGCCTCCATAAAAGCCGAGATTTCTTTTTGAAAATGAGTATGTGTTAATAACTTTATTGTCACTTAAGTGTGTATTTAATGTGAAGTACTATGTTAGTAACTTTTTATACTTTTTAATTTATTAACTTTAAAAGCTGACAATCTGGTACGCCTTATTATCATCAGACTTTCTAGGTCAGCTCGTGTGAACGAACACAATAAACACAAGCGAATGGAGAGGGTGCGGTTATAGGAGGGGAGGGAGAGGGTAGATCAAGTAAAACAATTCACCTAATGTCGGCATATTTCAAATCATAGTTAGTGTCAAAGAAGGGTTTTTTTTAATGAACACAAACAAACACGGCATCTTTCATCTCCTATGCGATCCCTCCCCACGGCCGACGTCTTACCCATCTTACACTGTTAGTACTATTCAATTTATTAACTTTATATACCGACAACCTTGTACGCATTATTGTTGAGAGAAAAAAGATGTATAAAAAATAAAAATAGATTGTAGTTTGTTGGGACCGTATTTTATTTCCCGTTGACAGATATTTCTCCTTAAATGTACTTCACAGTCCATATTTCAAACAAACATTTTAATTTTATAAAATATTGCGCCAGCCACAATGTAAACATTTTTTTTTTAAAAAGCCGATCGGGAGCCGAAGTTTTGCCTCCAATAACATAGACATTGAAGCTACATTTTCATGAATAGCCGAGCGGACTTTTACTACCCGGGTAATCACATGCCAATGGGTACCTCACAGGTACCCGTTGACAGGCCTAACCATAATAAACACACTTATAATTCCAATGAAGTTGTACGATTTGTTTCTTAATTTACATTTGCCTTCATTAAACATATAGCCTGTCAAATAAAATATAAATAATTACGAGTCACAAATTTAAGAATGATGTCATCAAATATTATCACTTGTTTTAGTTTTAACTAGGGCTGCAGATATTAACGATTAATTTCTAGATTTACGGTAACAAATTTTATCGATTAAAATGAATTTAATCGATAAAATAGTGATTAAAATTAAAGAAAATATTTTAAACAATTTTTTCTATTTATTAATAAATAATTAATTATTTATAATCAATAATAGTTTTTTTTTACTCCATTAAAAAAAAAAGATTTTAAGAGTGTAAACTTTAAAATGAGCAGCTTTTATACGGAAAATGATATTAAAAAAACATTGTTTTTACTTAATTAACAATAACAAAATTTAAAGACATTAAATTTGACTACTTATATTTAAATATATTTCATAAAAATATCATTTTTTAAATTAAATACTTAGTTTAAGTTATAGGCATTTTATGAAATTTTCAGTTTAATGACGTCATACATCTTATTTTCAGCTTTAATCAAAATTATCGATTAATTATTCAGTAATTTTTCAAAAGTTAACAATGAAATTTAAATTAATTGATAACAGCCCTAGTTTTAACAAATAGTCATATCGACAAAACCAAATGTTGATAATATTGGAATAGGCAATATCTCCATAATGCATATTGCTAGACCCCAAGTATAGCACAGAGATTAGCAATCTTTTGAGACAGAAGAGCCAAATGAAAAATTTACATAATTTCTCATCATTTATTAAGCCATAAAAATATATATTTAAATATATAATATTTGATTTTTTTGTACGTCACCTGTTATATATTTAACATATAATTCGAGGAAGTTTTGTACTGAAGTGTCTCTCCCGTTTTGAATTCTGATAGTGTGAAACTTTTTCTTGGCAAATGAGACAAGTCAAAAGGCCATCTGTATTGCATATGAACCGAAATGACACAGTCCTATTCCAATTAAATTCTCAATTTTCTTCTTGTTTGTTTGTCTCTTCTTTTTACCAGATGCCATCAGGTCGCGGTGCTGAAATAAAGATTTTAAAAATTTTATTTTGCTATCTTAAATGGCATTAATGAAGCCTAAACTAAGTAGTTGATTTAATTAATTGCTAATATGTTATAAAATAGTGAACTTCGTCAAACATTAAAGCACACATACTTTTGAGAAAATAATTCAATTCTAAACCATACTCTTCTTCAAACAACGAAAATTGTTTTTTCTCACAAGCCATTAAATTAACACACATGCAACTACGCTCCGAGGAAGACTGGCATAAGATGAACGCTACTGACCGCTGGGATGCTGGCTGGGGTCGTTGGAGTGATGGTGGCATTCACTCATGTAGCCCTCACCAGGGGCTGGTCATAGCAAAGGCTAATGGGCTGGTCCTGGTGTCTTCGCGGCCATCAGTTCTCCATCTGCCCTCTACTCCACCTATTGTCATTGTTCTTCGTAGAGTACTTTTATCCTGTTGTAGTATGTTTGTTTTTTTGCAATATAGTATAATATTTTTGAGACAATGCCAGAACAAAAATTCACTGTGAAAATAAACTAAAAATTTTAATTTTCAGAACACATAATTTTAATTAGAAATTTAAAAGGAAAAAGTATGAGGCATGTATTTAAATAATTAATAGGCCAGTCAGGGTCGCCGCAAGAAATGTTTGGGCCCCTGACAACTAGGTACGTGTGGGGCCCCTCAGGCCTCACAGGCCAAAAACCATTAAAATATGTATACAAAATGACCAAAATGTAGCTTATGCGACAGCAACAATGATGGCTGCATTTATGAATACCAATATCATAGTTGAACTTTCTCGCAAATAAAATTTTGACTGCAAGTGCAAGTATGAAAACCAGCGAAAGCATATTGCATGATTGAAATTAATGAGATAGGCCCATGCACGCGTTACTTGTAACGGTACAATTATATCAATGCAATGATAAGGAGTAACATCTGGGTATATTTTTTTAATACAGTCGAAACCGCTTAAGTCGACGGCGTTGGGGTATGAAAAATGGCATCGACATAACCGATGATCGAGTTAAAGCGAAAACCAATATGGCGGCAAAATATTAACATGCGCTTGAAATTTCTTTATGTACGTGTTGTGCGTTAATTAGTGATGGGACGATTAATCAGAATCGTATCGGAATATCGGGACCCTATTTCTTCACTCTTTCTTAAGGTTGTTAAGACCGTTCGTTTTTAAAGACCGTTTAAGTTTAAATATAACGCCGTTATGCGGTGATTCCCAGATTGAGCGATAATTCTCTATATAAACGTACACAAATAAATTAGGTACTCCTTTTGAACCTTCAACTTTGACATATTTTAATTAATTCTAACCAATAGTTAAATGGCTTGCACACGGCCACTTCTTATGAATGAAACAATGAGAACAAAGCAGTAGTACAGTACATGTAATAGTCAAAATGAGGTTGAAGGATGAATGGTTGCCAATGACAACAAGTCTGCACACGGTACATTTTTTTAATTCCATACGATCTCCTCAGTTTACAATGGACTTAGAATTCCTTCGGTAACTTGATGCTAATAGGACTAACCAACAACAATGGTGTGGGAGATTGAGAGTGGGGGTGGGTAAACTGTCTGTAGTCTGTTATATATTTTAAAATCTGGGGAGCCTTGTTTACAGTAAGCAGCCTATGATTTTGGTATCGTCCCATCACTAGCGTTCGTTTTTAAAGACCGTTTAAGTTGAAATATAACGCCGTTTTGCGGTGATTCCAAGATTGAGCGATACTGTGCCTTCGAAGCCACTTGCTTGAATTTCAAAAGCCGGCGATTGCCATAGTACCAGAAGCAACACAGCGCGGAGAGCAAAACGCAAGTGGGCTGTGACGTCACCAGCAGACCCTGGCGATTGGTCATGGGGATCGAGATAACCAATGTTAAGTGGCAAATTTGACCCTTTTTTGTGCTCGTGTTATGAGGTTTCAGCGACTTAAAAAATCGAATTTAACGACGAGAAAATGCTAAGACAAAGAGAGAATTTGGCGGGTCCAATAAAAACGCCGACATAATAGGGTGGTCGAGCTAACCGAGCTCGAGGTAAGTGGGTTCGACTGTTCTTACTAGCCTAACTATTAGGGTTACCTAAATGGTGTACAATTAGTATGGTAAGGTAGGATTCTGTATTTATACACTAACATACTGACTATATCAGTATATGGCAATTCCTGGCATGACGTTGATGGAAAAGAAACTTCAGATATAGCAGAGATATTAGGTTCAGGAGCATCACTGTGTTAAAAACATTGGGTAATTACCTATTTGGTTTTCAATTCTTTTCCCCTTTTCTCCTCGTCGTTTCTTTTTCCGTCACTTTTGATAACCAGACCTATGTCAATTCATTTTATGCTCTACTTGGACCTGTTTGGAAAAAAATGATAGTATAACAGTTATTTTTATTCAAAAGTGGGATAAGTAAAAACTCACTTAGAAAGATGTTTTCTCAACTAAACTTGCATGTATTTTGACAAGAAATGTATATTGTCATAATTCTCTTAAACATATATCATTTTGAAGAATTACGGACACTTCGACCCCGGACGATTCGACCCCGGACGGTTCGACCCTGCCAGTTCGACGCCAGGACGTTTCGACGCCAGGTCGTTTCGACCCCGGTCGGTTCGACCCCGGACGGTTCGACCCCGGACGATTCGACCCCGGTCGATTCGACCCCGGACAGTTTGACCCCAGGACATTTCAACCCTAGGGTGTTTCGACCCCGGACAATTCGACCCCTTTCTCTT
>MUZC01000672.1:183266-195320 GCA_002072015.1 Radix auricularia | reverse complement strand
GTTGTTGTAGTTGTTGTTTTTTTTTTTTATTTTTTTTTATTCTAAGGTTTTAAGCAATCTGGAACATTCTTTACCATGTAAATTCCTTGAAGGTCTTTGACTTGCCAAGCCAATTGTTATTATTACATTGTTATTATATGGAAAATTAAAATGACTAGATGTCTAAAACTTGTTTAAAGGCTGGCAGTGATATACAAGTTTCCTGATAATTTGTGTAACCAGTGATGAAATTCAACTCTTTACTCTGTGAGCGCTACTTTACTTTATGGTCTGAAGGGGATTATTATTATTATTATTATTATTATATAGGAAATTAAATCATTGTGTTAGTGCTGACATATGAAAGTGACATAACATACAGGCGCTACCTGATGTTGAGGGGTGGCGCGCCTTGTGGTAACCAACTGTTGTGCCAGGCGTTCTTGAGTGAGGTCCACTCATGACGTGCTCATACATTATTTTGACATCAAGTCGTGTATGACATTGAGTTATGTACGACGTGGACGTATTTATGATGTGTGGAGTTGTGAATCATGTGACCTCTATGGTAAGTGCATGGGTTATAAGGAGGTGTATGTGACTGGCGGAGTTGTCAGTTTTGGTGCCGTGTATGTATCTGTCAGTTTTGGTGCCGTGTATGTATCTGTCAGTTTTGGGGTCATGTGTATGTATCTGCCTGTTTGGATGCCGTGTGTATGTATCTGTCAGTGTTGGGTGCCGTGTGTATGTATCTGTCAGTTTGGGTGCCGTGTGTATGTATCTGTCTGTTTGGGTGCCGTGTGTATGTATCTGTCTGTTTGGGTGCCGTGTGTATGTATCTGTCTGTTTGGGTGCCGTGTGTATGCACCTGTCTGTTTGGGTGCCGTGTATGTATCTGTCAGTTTTGGTGCCTTGTGTATGTATCTGTCAGTATTGGTGCCGTGTGTATGTATCTGTAAGTTTTGGGATTATGTGTATCTGTCTGTCAGTGTCAGTTTTGGGACCATGTGTACGTATCTGTCAGGCAGGCCCAAGCCCTACATGGGCTGTAGCGCGACAGGGATTGATGGAATGATGGATGTATCTGTCAGTTTTGGGACCATGTGTATGTATCAGTCAGTTTTTGGGGCCATGTATATGTCAGTTTGGGGGCCTTTTGTATGTATATGTCATGTGCAGTTTGGGAGCCATTTGTAGGTATATGTCAGTTTGGGGGCTATTCAGGGGCGGATTAAGACTGCACGGGGCCCCGGGCTGCAATCAAACGGGGGCCCTATCCAGCCAGCATTCTTAAAATAAAATGATTGTTAACAGCTAATATAAGACTGTAACTAAATTTTAATAATGAAAAAAAAACGAACACGAAGAAATAACTGTTTGATGTGTTCGCGGTAGTTATAATTGAGTGTGAAAAGAAAAAAATATTTGCCCGTGCTGGGAATGGAACCCGACACCGGTAGCACCCCAAGCATGTACTATGCCCACTCGGCCAGCGGAACATCTCGAAAATATGAAATTTTAAAAATGTAAACTATATTTTATATCATGCGAAGTGAATCAATTAAAGTTTTTCGATTATTAGGTACTGTCAATACTATCATGTCTTAACGCGATAAGTTGTATAGATAGTATTAATTAATTTATTATATTTTCAAGGGTTCGTGCAAACTTTTGTACACTTTTATTATAAAATATAAAAAGTTTGGGGGCCCCTAAACCGTCGGGGGCCCGTGGCTTTAGCCCGTTCAGCCCCCCCCCTTAATCCGCCATAGGGGCTATTGTATGTTTATTTCATGTACAGTTTGGGGGCCATTTGTATGCTTATGTCATGTACAGTTTGGTGGCCATTTGTAATTGTATGTATATGTTATGTGCAATTTGGGGGACATTTGTATGTATATGTTATGTGCAATTTGGGAGACATTTGTATGTATATGTCACTTTGGGGGCCATTTTTATGTATATGTCCAGAGGCGTAGCTAGAGGGGGGCGGTGGGGGCGGTCCGCCCCGGGCGGCACTCATCCAAAGGGCGGCATTTGTGGGCATTTGAAAATTAAAGCCATTTCAGAAAACTACCTCTTTTCTTTTGAAGGGGGAAACCATGGTGAAACACAAGGAGTCTAAATTTTGAGTTTTAATTAACGGATTTGTGCAACATTTGTTTCAAAACATAGTGGTTGTTATAACTAGCGAAAAACCGTTTAAAAATTTAAAATCGCTCAAAGCAGGTAACGATTTGTTTGCAAAGTTAAGCGGTATACGTCACAGATGTCACTTTTGTAAGAAAACGGCACAAAAAACAACAGCACATCACCACTGGTCCGAAAATATGTACTATAAATATCGGCACGACAGTTTTAGCTTGGAATTTCGACATTCGCAGCATGATGCGCTAACAAGTACCTACATGACATGGTGGTTCAAATATTGTGTTTAACTTGCAAGTTGTAAATTATATTACTGTTTCAGGTTCATAAAATTATTGTGAGTTTTTATTGCACGAATAGCTTGTGTTTTCATTAAAATACGGTTATTTATTAAAAATGAACAGTTATTCATTTCTCCGTTAATAAACACCACAATATAATAAATAATTCCGAAAAAGACATAGAGATCTACTTAAAAATTGCAAGCGTCTTTGAAAAATTGATATCTAAAGTAGTTAGTAAAACGAGATCAGATGCTAGAATTTTAATCAGTTCAATGTAATTTTATTCTTTTATTCTTTTCTATGATATCTCAATTTATGGGAGCCCATCTTTTTTACATTAATGCAAAGTATGCAAACCCATTTCATGGAACAAAGGTATGTGCCAATATAAAACGCTGTTACAGAGTGTTGGAGATATAAATGGTACACCTAGTTAGAATGAGAAAAATCTGAGTGGGGAAAATTCAGAAGCCGTGGTTCTATCTTTAGAGCAAGTACAACGAGAAATGTTTGACCCATAGATGTAATTATAAAAGAAAATAGAAGAGCGCGGTGATTAGTTACTTGTCCTTGCAAGAAAATATTCGTGTATAATACCATCTAGCCTTATTAAAAGAAGAATTTGAACATCAAATAAATTTCTGTATTTACATTGATAAAGAATTGTTCGAGATTGGAAGAGAAAGGATCAAGGTTTTTATGGCAGTACACTGGGCCGGCCTTAGCAATTGCGGGGCCCTATGCAGCTTTGTATGCGAAAAGGATTGCTTGGGTTCCAGTTTGGGTATTACAGGGATAAGGTATTAATAGGGATAATAAGTGAAAATTAAGATAGGTCAGCATATGAAAGCGCAGGGACCACTGCGACCGCATAGGTTGCAGGAGTCTAAGACCAACCTGGCTGTACCTTCACTACAAAAAGAGGCATTATGTTAAAAAAACGGGGCGAAATGCCCCCTTGATCTATTAAAATATATTTAACAATAAATTGTGTAAAGTTCTTTGCCCAACATTATAATTTTGCTAATTAAGAATTGTTTCAACAATTGCTATCAGTGTATCTAGTTGTAAAAGGAGCGTAAAAAATTATATTCGCTCAACAATTAGAGATTTAAGACTACAAAATCTTGCAATATTGTCCATAGAATAAGATATTACAAATAATTTAAATTTTGATAACAAACTACACGATTTTTCTACTATGAAAGTTAGGTAAGTAATGTTTAAATACTTTTTTTAAAATATGTCTACGTACTGATGTATACAATTTCTTTTTTATAAAAAAAATCATATATTTAAAATAAAAAATAAAAGAGTGTTAATTGTTAATGTTTTTTAGGTA
Organism: Radix auricularia; assembly: GCA_002072015.1. Classification (NCBI taxonomy): domain Eukaryota; kingdom Metazoa; phylum Mollusca; class Gastropoda; family Lymnaeidae; genus Radix; species Radix auricularia. Next base: position 191,567 of record MUZC01000672.1, on the reverse strand, counting down.
TAAATCTGGAATATCGTTTGTCTCATTTGGGGGGGGGGGCACCTGCAGCCCTTATAAATTTCTTGTGACCTTCAAAACAATTATCTTGTATTTTTATATTGTGTATTTTTAGGTATGTCATCTTATGAGGCCTCTTTTATTACTGTTTACATGAATGAAGCATGCAATGATAAAATTGTTCCCCACCTTTTACAATTTACTTCGTTTCAATTACAATTATTTATTCATGTTTATTAATTCATAAAAATCATCATATTATTGACTTAATGGGCCACCCATAAATGACATCACGTTATTTCAGTTGATTTTTCACCCCCTGCCCTTTCGTCTCACGGCGTCATGAAACGAAAACTTCCTCAATGTAACGTGACAAAGATTCCCCTCCCCCCCATACGAGTGGTATTTTCTATTTGATAATGAGCATGTTTAAAATATTTTTTTTGGTCATCTAAATAATGTTTTTAATTTAAGGCTGCACCTTAATATCGTAACACGCGTTAAATCACGTAAAACGTCATTGAATAAAGTGTCGGTAATCATATATATTTCAGTTGAACTTGTATTTAAAGATGCGCGTTTTGAATGACGTCAAATGTGTAACTTCCCCTCCCCCTGGTGCGTGACGTCATTTATGGGCGGCCCCTAAAAGGGCGGCATATTGGAGACCGCCCCGGGCGGCTAAAGCTCTAGCTACGCCACTGTATATGTCATGTACAGTTTTTGGGCCATTTGTATGTATATGTCACTTTGGGGGCCATTGTATATTTATGTCATGTGCAGTTTGGGGGCCATTTGTATGTAACTGTCAGTTTGGAGGCCATGTGTATCCATCTTTCCTTCATAGACTTAACGTTAAGTCTCTTCAGTCCTCACGACTTGTTCCATCTAGTATTTTACTGCTTCTGCATATCAAAGCCATCCACTCACATACACAATGAAAACATTTCTATATCACCCATCAGGGCCACACATGTTGTATAAAATAAAAAGAAATTGTTAGATTTTTCACAACAATAAATCTCATCAATTTTGAAATTGGTTGCCGGAAAAATTTGGAAAGGATCCATAGGTATGCCACGACTATCTATGAGGGTACGGGCGTGCCGCGGCCCGCGAGTATCTGTGAAGGTCCAGGTGTTTCACACAAGTATCTGTGAAGGTCCAGGTGTTTCACACAAGTATCTGTGAAGGTCTAGGTGTTTCACGCAAGTATCTGTGAAGGTCCAGGTGTTTCACACAAGTATCTGTGAAGGTCCAGGTGTTTCACACAAGTATCTGTGAAGGTCTAGATGTACTGCAGGTATCTGTGAAGGTTTTTGTGTACTGCAGGTATCTGTGAAGGTCTAGATGTACTGTAGGTATCTGTGAAGGTGTATGTGTACTGCAGGTATCTGTGAAGGTCTAGATGTACTGTAGGTATCTGTGAAGGTGTATGTGTACTGCAGGTATCTGTGAAGGTATAGATGGGCCCAAGTATCTGTGAAGGTATAGATGGGCCCAAGTATCTGTGAAGGTCTAGGTGTACTGCCGGTATCTGTGAAGGTCTAGGTATACTGCAGGTATATGTGACGGTCTAGGTGTACTGCCGGTATATGTGAAGGTCTAAGTGTACTGCGGGTATATGTGAAGGTCTAAGTGTACTGCGGGTATATGTGAAGGTCTAGGTGTACTGCGACAAAAAGGTTACGGAGTACAGTTCCAGAACTTCAGATTTGAACCGAGCCCTTACTGTCTGTAGTTTATATTTGCTTTGAAGACCGACATGTGTGGTGTTGATTAACCAGTCCGTGAATTCTGTTCACATCCCAGTAATAGAGAGGGAGGGAATCGCTGAATCATACTCTGCAACCAGCTATTGATAAATCATTAACTCTTGTTGACATTGCTTTACACAAATCAGTAAATGCGTCACACTTTGAAATAATAAAGAGGGTGCGGGGACGGGACTAAGCGTCACCTTATTACAAGGCAACAAAATGTCTGGTGTCATATCTTTCCCTAGGCTTCTCTTGTTGCAAACTCTACGTGGCCCGGGGATGGATGGCGACGACTTGGTTGAAACAAAAAATACCAATAGTTTAATTTTTGCTAAGAGCATGACTCATCAGGCCGGCTGAAGGACCAACCGTCTCATTGCTGATCCTGTCTCGTGATTCATCTTATTGATCTGTGGGGGGAAAAAAAGCAACGCACGCGTCGTCTGCTCACAGTTATGACTTGATTCGGTGAGAGCCTTGAAGCCTAATGATTCCTTGAAATAATGGAGTCAGGAATAATTGAAGCTATCCATGTGACCTTTGCGCATGTATTCTTGTAGTATAGTATAATATAGACGTTTGCTCAAGGGAAGACACTTCATGAAGCAGTTTGTTCAAGGGAAACACTTTATATAAAGCAGTTTGTTCAAGGGAAAACATTTTATATAAAGCAGTTTGTTCAAGGGAAAATACATTATATAATATAAATCAGTTTACTTATATGACTAAAGCAATTTAAGTATAGTTAGGTAATTTACAAATACAGATCTTATACTATACTTATTTATTTATAATACCTTAGGTTTGTCAATACAGAAGTGGGCACAGGATACAAATACAGCATCGGTGGTAATAAATTTTGAAGCTGGCAGTGGCGTAACTAGTGGACGTAGGAGTCTAAATTGGAAAGCCCCCTGGCCCCCACTTAAGGGGGGCCCCAAATGGATGCCCGAATTCTTTTACATTAAATATGACGCCACCGCCATGCATGCAGGGCCCCCAAAGAGGCCAGGCCCACCGAGGCATCAAATCCCGCGAGCTACGCCACTGAAAGTTGGATTTACGCAATATCTGTCTTAATTAAACAACAATGCATATATATTTTGAATTCTACTTTATTAGGGATGAGCGCGCTCCACACTCTTACTTCTTATTTAGTGCGGCTCTGCCTTGAAGTCATATTATGTCACCAACTACAGGTAAATTATGCGTGCTGCTTTGTGGCCGAAGTTAGGTGGTCAAATGATAAAAGTCAAGTGAAGATAATCAAGCTATTGGGGTCAAATGAAGATGGTCAAGTGAAGCTGGTCAAATTATGATGTTGCCCGCTTTTCTTTCTTTGTTGTAAAGAGTGGCGTTGATGACTTGCTATCTTCCTCCCACGCCAAGGCTCTGTGCCAGGAAGTTAGAAAACGGAATGACTAAACTAAGACACTCGTAGACAGGCAACCTCTCATTGAACGCACTAAACCCGCGAATCTTGTGTACCTCATTGTTTAATAGAAGTGTTTAATGTGGATGGTACAAGGAAGTTTCCCATTACGTTGATAAATTATAATCAAAATTTGTCATGGAGATTGGGAAAACCATTCAATCAAAGTTTTAAAAAAACAAACAGAAACAAAGATTTAAATATATATATAAATGTCTGAATAAGTTGAGTAACAGTCAGTCCTCAATGAATGTTTGTTGCTATTGTGAGTGGGACTTGGTGTTTAAAAAATCTTAGCCAAAGGTCAAGGTTCATAAAGTAAAAACCTTTCTCAATCCAAAGTCCAAATTAATATATTGGACTTCGTTTAAAACAAAATGAATATATATATTTTCCCTTCAGTAGAAAATTACATTGTTTACCTTCAATTATTTTAATGTCTAGTCCTGTATATGATCTAAAGGGAGTTATTACTTGAATGATATATAAATCAGCTCAATCACTAAAGTTAGTTTGCAACCCATATCATCTAGTCTCTAGTTTCATGCCAGGGCCGTGGCGCAACTTCTTTTGGATACGTCATTTTTGGCCCCATCCCCACTTCACAAACAAAACAATTTAGCAATAAATTTTAAAAGCTCACTATTACAACCAGTGGCGTAGCTAGACCTTTTGCCACCCGGGGCGGTCTCCTATTTGACGCCCTTTTTTAGAGGTCATCCATAAATGACGTCACGCGCCGGGGTGGGGGATCACTCCATTTGTGACGAGGGGGGAGTGTTTAATAAAGGTGACGTCACATCAAAAACGCGCAACTTTAAATTAAAGTTCCAGTTAAATATTTGATTACTGACACTTTATTTAATGACGTTTTACATGGCTTCACTCGTGTAACGATATTATAGTGCAGCCTTAGACTAAGGACATACTAAAATTACCAAAAAAAAAAAAATTTAGTAGAAACATGCTCATTTTCAAATAGAAAATGTGGTTAAATGGGGGTAGGGGGTGGGGATATCCAAAGCTTTGTGAAGTCATATGGAAAAACGGATATAAGTTTTTATGACGACTTGTGACGAGGGGTAGGGGGTAAAAAAATCAGCAAAACTAGCGAGAAGTCATTTATGGCTGACCCCTTAAGTCAATCATATGATGGATTTTTTTTAAATAAATTAATAAACATGAATAAATAATTGTAATTGAAGCGAAGTAAAGGTGGGTAACATTTAAACCATTGCATGCCATAAGCAGTAATAAAAGAGGCCGCATAAAATGATATACCTATAAATACACACTCATAAAAATACAAGATACTTTTATTTAAAGGCCACAAGAAAGTTACTGAGGTCGCAGGTCCAACCCCCACCCTCCCCCCTTACGAGGTAACACATATTCCAAAAAAAAAAAATCATTACCAATTAATATGCTTTTATTTTGCATTTATAGAAAAATGTTGTTGTTTCTTTTACAAGAAATTGTATACATTAGTATATAAACATATTTATACATTTACTTTACTAACTTTCATAGTAGAAATATCCTGTATTATGCTGTAAAAATTTAAAATTATTTGTAATATCTTGTTGTATAGTCAATATTACTAGATTTAATGGTTTTTAAAATACTAATTGTGGAACGAAGATATTTTTTTTATGCAACACTGATATCAATTGTTGAGAAAAAAAAATTAGCAAAATTGCATTTATTCTGTTAGGTACATAATTTTCCAATCTATACTGTTGAATTAATTTTAATAGATAAAAGGGTCTTCCCCTCGTTCTTCTAATGTAATGCATCCTCTGATAGTAGTGTAGGTACAGCTATAAAAAGCGGTATCCTCTTTCTTTCAATATTGACATTTTCTTCATCAATGTCAAAACAGTAATTTATTTGAAGTGCAATTTCTTCATTTCGTAGGTTACATGGTATTATATGGTATTATATACGAATATTTTCTAACAAGGATATGCACCTTATCAAAGCGATCTGTTATTTTCTTTTAAATTCTATCCATTGATAAAAACTATTCCCGTTGCACTTCTTGTTCTAAATATATAACCACGTCTGCTAAATTTTCAAAACTCATATTTCTTCAAAAATTATTTTGGCTGATTAACAGTGTTTTGTATTTGCATATCACTTTTCCCATGAAATGGGTTTGCATTAATTAAAAAAACAACAACAACAACCAACTAAATTGAGATTATAAAATAAAGAAAAAGTTTGCATAGAATCAAGAAGAATTCCAGCATTTGATCTCGTTTTACTAGTTACTTCTTCAGATGTCAATTTTAATTATGTATGCCTATTGCGGTGTTGATTAACGGAGAAATTTGAATATTTTCATATTCTGGTCATAATTCAAATTATTTGCACAATACTTTAATTGGATAGGCGTAACATTTTAATAAATAACCGTATTTTAATTTATGGTACATCAGTGCAATAAAAACGAAATAAATTTAATAATTCCCTTTCCTTACAATACTTTTATGAAAACTTAAACAGTAACATAAATTACTACTTGCAAGTAAAACACAGGTTTGCAAGATTGAGCCACCATGTCATATAGGTACTTGTTCGTGAATCATTCTGCACATGTTGAAATTCCACATAAAAACTGCCGTGGCGATATTTATGGCATGTTTTTCGGCCGAGTGGTGATGTGTTTTTGTGTGTAGTTTTCATATAACTATTCCGTATACCGATTGATTTTCAAAACAAATCGATACCTTTTTTGAGCGAATTTGATTTTTTAAAAGAGTTTGCGTTAGTTATAACAACTAATATGTAATCAAAAAAATGTTGTGCGACCCGTTAATAAAGACTCAAAATTATGAATATTTTTGTTTCACCATTATTTTACCTTTTCAAAAAATTAAAGGGCGGTTGTGGGAAATGGCTGTACTTTTAACTGCCCACAAATGCCGCCCTCAAAATGTGTGCCACCCGGGGCGGACCGCCCCCACCGCCCCCTCTAGCTACGCCACTGCTTACATCAAAAATAAAATAGTGCGTGACGCAAGAATCGGTGTATTTTTAAATCCTTTAAATTAACTTCACCGTCTTGTCGTTCGCTCCCCCCCTCCCTCTCTCTTTCTGTCTGTCTCTCTTTCTGCCGTGGAATCGCGGAAAAACAAAAGTAAAATATGACCCACCTTCCGTGATTCAATCGAGCTCGAATTTTGCACATAGACTCGTGTCACCTAACAATGCATTGTATAACATTTCAGGTCGATCGAATGTAGCGTAAATAACTTAATGAATGTTTGTTTATCTATATGTAGCATGCTATGGTTGACCTGCATAGGTCACTGGAGGTTCACTCCAGCCCTCGATGACCACATCCCCGTGTCTTACAGCACTGGGAATTCAGTCACGTTCAGTCTGTAAATGTTTATGGAAGTGTGTCGCGCGGTGAGTATTATATTGAACATATCAATTCTTTTATTTATGTCTCACGTAGATCTATAGAGGATTTATTGTCAAAAACTTTGTTTAAATTGTTTTGTTTTTTTATTATATAAAATTTTGATTCAAATTTGTAAGTGGGAACCAGATATTAGGACTTTGGGGAAAACAGTTCAAGATTACAACAAGGTCCCTTTTAACTTCTTGACATAATTTGACAATGAGATTTGAGAGAAATTTTTGATAAATTCAATAATGGTGTAGTTTTGGTGTAGGTAAGTTAAAGAGGTTCATTGTCCATTTCTTGTAAAAATGGCAATAATGCGCGCTCAAACATCTCCCATTGTTGATGTCATGAGACACTTAAATGGTCGACGTCAATATGAACCTTTATGTGTGGGTGGGAGGGGGTGGTTTTTACCAAAGAGGTTGAGTCATATTGTCTGTGAATATATAGGACTCACCCCAAGGACAGTCACTCAACACTGAAACAAATTTGCTGTTTAGATCCCTTGTTAGTTAACGGGAAATTGGATGAACTCATTTTATAACTTATATCCTGGCGATGAAACTCACAGTCACATGACACACCCACGACGTGGTACATCTCACTAGCCATAGTCACTTGACAGAACGACAACTTGGTAAATTTTACCACTCACTTATGTTTGTTACTGACACAATATTACACCCCACCCTTATAAGATAAAATATTAAAACGTATGACGTTCTAATTCTAGGTTAAAATGTCTACACGAACAGTTCACCCTCTCTTACCTGACATGAACAAGAAGAGTTATTTGTCATTATTATTAACAAGGTTGACTTGGTTGCCTGCGGCGCCGACCTTTTTCAAAAGCCCAAGTAACTTGCGTGAATGTTATTGCATGCGTTGGAATCAGTGTTTTAGAATGATATATGTTTCAAACAATTTCTCTATAAACAACATTTCGAGTAAAGAGACAACCATCGTTTACTAGGCTCTTTTTACATCGCTCCCTTTTCCAAAATTAAAATATAAGCTCAAACAATGATGTCATCTACGGCGCGAAACACCACTACGCTCTGTTAATCTCGAAACTAAAATGATACCTTTCTTTTTTAACTGCTATGCAGTGGTGTCACTAGTGGGTGCGGTGGGGCGGACAGCCCCGGGCGACAAGGGAGGATACCAAAATAACATTTTTTTACTGTGTATGAGTTGATGTAAAAAAAGTGACGACATTTTTTTTCACCTAGAAACAAATACAAAACACAATGAAATAAGTTAAACGGAAAACTCATTAGTAAAAAACATCAGTTAACATGCAATAATTACAAACTACAATAAAAAATATTAGGGGGTAAAAAAGAACAGAAACAGCCGCACCGGAGAGAGAATCTAAAAGCTAGGACACGAAAGAGGCGGTGTCTTTTGTTTTAAACGTACTTCAAGTTCAAGAAATTTAATTGTCTATTTAGTATATGTACTTTGAAACACGAACTTATTTTCACAGGAAAACATGTCAGTCTTGTCGATTTCGTATGAAACGATTTTCATGCGTACATTCGGCAGCCGAAGTAAAGTTGTTTTTAAATAACGTCGATCAGAACCGCACCCACGCAACTGCAGCGACGAATTTTTAACGTTGAAAAAGTCTGGTCTGACGATTAAATAGCATCTTATTGAATATATCTATATATATATATATATATATATAT
>MUZC01000672.1:129748-166051 GCA_002072015.1 Radix auricularia | reverse complement strand
AGTGCTCGTTGTAACTGCAACAGCCCTGTGCATGTTTAGCGTGACCATCCTGAAGTACTTTAACACGGCTCGTTTTGCGCTGGCAAGGGTTCTGAGAATAGTGCCTGTTCCTGTTGAGAGTCACGTTCTTACAAGGCACAGTCATCCCTGGATTAATTTAAGTTCTATGTATTGAGACACGGACTCTAAAGAATATTAATATTACGTTCGTGTTGATTTTTGTGTGATTACTCTGTTAATATAATATTTTGAGTTGTTATAAGTCATAAATTATTGGGTTTGAAATGTATACTGATTTGTATGTAAATGCTTTGTCGATATATTGGATAGCAATATTAATAGTTATTGTATTTAAGAGGAAATGTAAGTAGTGTTCAGGGATATTTGAAAGTATATGTCCATAGAATATGTTAAGAAGTAATCATGGTAATGAGTAAAGTTGAAAATTGGTCATTTGAGATTATGGAAATTTGTCGACCTCGAAAAATTTCTGGAAAGGGGGGCATTAAAAATCGGACAAAATCGCGTGACTTAATTTATGGACGGGCCCAAAAACAATTTAATTATTAAAATTTTTAACGATTAATCGAGTAATTAATCGTTAATTTCAACAGCCCTAATTTAAAGTGTTACAATACAAATTGAATCAATTTTTAAATGTATTTCTTGATCTAAAAATCGTTATTTTCCGCTTTAGCCTATTAACAATTTAGATGACATATATTTAACAAAATTTTATTCTTATTAAATCAATTATTTCTAATTGTATTTAAAAAAAATTGTAATAAATATTGAAACGTAGCTCTGAAAATGTACCTGGCAAGTTTCTTCTGGCAACTCATAATTAAATGATAGCATCACTTCCGCTAAAATGGCGTATTATCTTCAATGTTATTTTCACTTTTACTGACAGTAATTTAACCACTGCTTGTAATTTGTAAGTCGCATCAAAAGACGATAAATAATTTTAAATAGGCCCCTTAAGTACATCTTTTGTAATTAAAGCTTGATGAAAATAAAATTATACTTTACAATGAAAGATCACCCCCCTTCCGCCTCCAACTCAGACCCAGGCAGCTGATGAGTCTGACATGATGAGCTGAATGAGCTAACTGGGGACTTAAGCCTAAGCCTTAAAAGAATAATAAAATGAAATGAATATGATAATAAATATGCGTAGACACTGGGCATAAGATCGACGTCAGTAAAGCCTTAGACTTAGACAGATCAGCTAAAAGTTAATTCATCAAAATGAAATCTCTACTTGAAGTGGTGGTTATCCCCAGAATCCTGCAAAAATTTTCAGTTATCCCGAGAACGTTATTCGCAGAATTCTGTGAACAAAGTTGCTAAAGTTTAAAAAGCACAATTTCCAACATGTCATGTTGTCCTGGTTTTAGGGTAGTGTGAAGGACTGCTGTGGGTGTGGTAGTACAGTCCAGGGTTTGATTTTCAGCTGGGGAATCATTAATATTAAAAGAAAATTATTTATTTGAATTTGAAAAAAATGACTGTTTATTGCAATTCCGACCGTGGCGTCATTTTGATGCCACAGATTGCTATTCTAGAGTCGATTCCCTTGCTTTGAATTTTTTTGTTTTTGTGTTCATATGCCTATAGAGTAGAAGGGTGGGGCCCTCCCCAATGTAATATAATTTTATAAAGAAAGAGAAAGGGGGGGGTTCCCCCCCTCCTCCTTTTACATTCTAAAAATATAAAACTGTGAAACTATATGCTATGCGCATTTTTAAATGTAGTTATGCAGAATTTAGCCCGGTGGGAATAGTTCACAAAAGAAATTAATTTACTTTTATTTTAAACCTTTTGTTACTGGATAATGTTTAAATGACTCAATTGACGCGATTGATATTGTATTACTTATATTATTTACTGTCAACATACGTTGTTTACGTATGCACGTCTAAATAAATAATCATAGACAAAAAGGTTTTTCTTCCTTTTTTTTTGCATAACAGAATGAATTTACTGTGTTAAATCTCAAAATTTGGGAGCTATGGCATTACCGCGACCTAACCGATTTCGCTAAATAATTAATAGTAAATTAATGCGATCTTTCTATGCATTATATAAAATATAATTAATCAATTACATTTTCCTCTATTAATCTAACAAATTTTCAAAAATCAGTACCAGCCCTAATCCTATATAATGAAAGGCAATTTTCTGTGCTGTCATTGATAGCCATTGGTCCCTCAAACTCCCACAGCTAATCAGAAAAAAAAAAAATCTCATATTGAACAAGTTTAGGCATATGTTCATAGCGAGTTAGTTTTTGTGGAGTATTTTTTTCAAAGACTTTATTTAGAGCGGTACGCTTACAAAAATATTTTATTGTCTTACTGCAGTGTGCACATTATGTGTACACATATTAAATTTAACTGTGGCTTATTTACAGGTACTTTCTTTATTTTATAGATACAAAAAAAGTGTTTTCATTACAATTGTCACACTATGGGGTTTATTTTTTTAACGTGTAAATGAAGTTGTGAATTTTTAAAATATCTGTTGTGATACATATCTCGTTATTAACTAAAAATTCTAATTATAATTTTCTAATTATTAGTGTGTGAATTTTACGTGAAAAGCGATGGCCCAAGTCAAATATTTCCAATATAGAGATAATTATCAAAACATTTATAATTAAATGCTATTCCTGTTGTAAAAAACTAGTGGACAGCCGGATATCCGGCATGCTCAATATCCTGCCGGATATTGAGATTTTTGCCACTATCTGTATTCAGCAAATACTTATCACAGATCTGAATAGTATCTGGATATTAGTGTAGTAAGGGATTTTTTAAATCAAATTAAATTAATATTTATAAGCTTATAAACAATTATATAAAAAGTAGAAAAACAATAACCAGAGCGGTTCGAGTTAAGATTTATAGTAAAAAACTGTGTTTTTACGCTTAATTTATTATAACTATAATAAAAGTATTTTTGACGTGATTCACATTTATAGCCAGTTGAGAAGGTTGTTGGAGGCGGGGTACACAATGCCACTGAAACGACGGCGAAACGTCCTGGGACTGCCTTATCCTATATCCAATACGCTATGGATTATGGACTGAGCCAGATATAAATAGCTCAGTGGACTGAACGGATTCTAAAATATAAACTTATTATCAATGTGAATTAACTTGATATACAAAAGTCATGTTATAATGATAAATAATGCTCAAAATTATCCACAGAATTCTGTATCTTGAATTGTTTACTGAATTCTCCCTTCAACGTCGAGAATCATTCACAGACTTCTTGGGATAAGGTCCAACGTTATTTGCAGAATTCTTCGGATAACTTCTTAAATTATTCACATCATTCTGGGGATGACGCCTTCCATAACTATTAGCCTTTGTTGCTAATTATCTCAGTTGGCTCCCAAAGAGCACACAACACAGTTTGGTAGGCGGCTGTGGTTGTCCATTGCCAATAGTATTGGTACTCAACTACCATTAGCTTGTAGAGAGCTACTGGTACTAAACTACCATTAGCTGGTAGAGATTTATTGGCTATTGGTACCCTTCTTTTTGTGTGGTTATTTTCAGATTTGCAAAGCACATTTTTTTAGCATGTAACTAAGGTATAAATATTTAAAATAAAAAAATAGTACATAGGTTCCTTGTTCATGCTTTGTCTGTATTACGGGATCGGCCTTGAGGCTAATTGACAGCAAGCACTGTTATTCTTATATAGAGGGGCACCTTTGTGAACCTTTTTAAAAAGTTAATTTTCATTAATAGTGGCTGGTGTCGATATCATCACTCAACCTGGGTAAAAAGGGGAATATGAGATTCAAAAACAAAGTATTGATATTTTTATTATGCTGACCCCGTAGTGAAGCATGGGTATTGCCTTGTAATTCTATGGTATGACTATAACAGTAAAAATAATTTTTTTTTAAACTCCAAGCCATTTTGGGATGTTTGTGTTATCAGGGTTGTCAACTAAATCTAAATTTACTTACTGTAAATAAAAATGACAAGTATGTTTACTTAAGTACACAAAGAATTCCTAATATCTTGAATATCAAACAAATCATTCTTAGACTTTTCAAAGTATTCAAGACTATTTCTTATCTTTACATCATTTGATCTTGTAAATCTTTTTTTCTCCACAGGTTTCAAGTTCTAAAAATTTTTGGTGTATTCTTTCTGGTTTCTTCCAAAATCACATTACATTAAAAAAAAACTGTAATTTAAAATGAAAATGTAACAAGTCATTTTCATTTTCTTAAGTACATGTGTAATTATAATGTATATACTACATATTTATTGAAATAAAAAACTAACGATATAAAAAAAGAACTTTCACAACTGCAAGGTCTTCCAAGTGAAGAACTCTTAAAAGAACTTTTTGAAAATGGATGTTGCCAAGAAATTTGCAAACAAAGATTCAGAGATTGAGCATTGGAAGAATTTAGCAGAGAAATACAAGCAAGAGTAAGTGAACACAAATTCTCTTGTTCTGTTGATGGATCTTTATTTTCCTATGACCAAGGCCACTCACAAATTAATGATTTAGTTTGCTTAAGGAAAATACTTTATCTCCCTGTTTAACTAATCCTGACTTCAGCATTCATGTATTCTAGTAACAAACTAGACCAAAATTTACTTCATATTATTATTAATGATATATTAAAAGCTTAAAGGAGATACAATTCAAAGCATAAAATAAAAATGCTTTCTTAAATTGGTTTGCTTCTCTAACCTACTTCCTTGAATGTATTTAATCAGATTGAAGGAGACAAAAGATGAGCTGGAGGAATTCCAGATCAGTAGCCAAGAGTTAGAGCAAGAACTAGAGACTCAACTCAAACATGAAGAAAAGAAGAATAAAGAACTGACTTTAGCTAATGAGAGACTACAAAATGAGTGTGACTCTCTAAAGGTAAAGAAATGTTTACTTGAAATTGTTTAATTGCTGTTTGCCCTTCTGTCTGAGTGAAATTTGTGATAGGGGTCTACCGATATGCATTTTTGCCGATAACAATATTTCCATAATATTTTTTTCCAGATATGAATGCTGATATGAGTAATTTTTAGGACAAAAACCTGTAGTCATATTTGATGACGTCATTCTTTAATTATATAATGAGTCGTAATTATTAGGAGTCTACCAATATGCATTTTTTCCAAATTGCCGATACTTATATTTTTTTTATGGCAATGTGATTATTTGTTAGGTCTAAAACCAGCGGTCATATTTGATGACGTTATTTTTAAATTTATCACTCGTAATTATTTATATTTTATATGTTGGGCTACTGGTTTAATTAAGATAAAAGTAAATTAAGAGAAAAATCATACAACTTCATTTGAATCATAATTGTGTGTCGATTACGGTCTTTTGTATTTCCTGTTCTTTCTTGAGGTCACTTTGCTTTCTTTTCCTTTTTTTCCTCATAAACAATGCAGGAATATGGATTGAAGATTTTTTTTAATAGTTAAAATAAGTTAATGCTGTAAAAAAGGAATAAAATAACATCTAAAAACCTAAGGCTGTTATCGATTAATTTAAATTTAATCATTAACTTTAAAAAAATTATTGATTAATTAAAAGATAATTTTGATTAAAGCTAAAAATAAAGATGTATGACGTCATGAAACTGAAAATTTCAAGGGAATTAACAAAATGTTGCTTATTATGAAATATCGTTTGACATAATATCATGACCGTTACATGCCACAGATACCGATATTGCTGATATCCTACTATAGGTGCCCATCTATCAACAGGCCCCCTTAAAATTGCCACCCTCTTTTGTTCACCTGGTCTGAAACTTTGCACATGTACACATCTTTGGAGTCAATAAATAAAATGTTTTTATAATACTTTTCATTTAATAAATAAATAAATGAAGTTTAATAGGACTTATGGAAATGAAATTTCAATTTTTAATACCTGCCACTTGAAATTTATTTCAACTTATTTATGGAAAAAATTATGATAAAAAAAAGTTGTCAAAATAAGTTTTGATGCAGAAATGTTGTTGCTATGCTATGTAACCTTCTGTAGTTTGTGCTTGAGAAGCAACATTTATTTTATTAAGGAAATTTTCCTTTAAAAAAAAAATCCACCTTTTAAAACTTCTTTAAATAAATATCTTTACATCATGAATTACTTATTATTAATTAATTACTGTATATGTGTAATTTTTGCCTTTTAATTGTTGAATTGTTAAATCCAATTATTATTGCTCATCATAGTATTAAAATAGTAATTTAATTTCATGTGACTAAAATTTATTAATGTTTCCTAAAGCTTTAGTGCTCAAGGTTTTATTTTTTTTCCCCATAGTATTTAGTGGACTTCAAAAATAAAATAGAACTTTGGTCTTCACCATGATCCATTTGACATCTCTTTGTTGAAACAAAATGATACTTTCAAAGATAATTCATAAATCATTTTGTGGTTGTTTTTGTGAATTGTATGACAAAATGGAACATACTTTAAAAAAAAAATTCTTATCTGAAAAAGAAAAGAGAGGCTGTCCCACAGTACTAAACTTTAGAACTTTTCTGCTACAGGACAAATTACAGAAGCTGCAGACTGACAGCCACAAGAAAATAACAGAGCTAGAAGATAACTTTGCCAAAGTTGAAGCCCATAAGAATGAGCTGCAGAAGTACATAAGAGAATTGGAGCAGGACAACGATGATTTAGAAAGAGCAAAACGGTGAAAAAACAAGTCTTAAGCTTTCTGGTTATCCAGTTTTAGCTCTTTCATTATCTGATTTTTTTTTTTACATGGTATCCTAAAGTAATAGTTTCTTGACAAGAATTTGTGTTTGTAAATAGTTATTTCCCTCCACTTTTTGTAAGCTATTAAAAGGTATTTTAAACATGGTTTTCATTCTCGGTTCAAATGTTATGGACAAAACTTGATCAAAGCCATGAAATTAAGGGTAGTCCATAAATGATGTCACGCACCTGGTTTGGGGGGGGGGGGGTGTTTAAGAAATGTGAAGTCACATCAAAACGCACAACTTTAAATAAAAGTTCCACTTAAATATCTGATTGCTTAAAATTTATTTAGTGACGTTTTACATTGCTTCATGCGGGTTACGATATTAGAGCGCACCCTTACATTAACTACATACTTAAATGACAAAAAAGTGGTTTGAAGCATGCTCATTTTCAAATAGAAAATACAGCTTTGAGATGTCATATTGAAGGGGGAGTCTTAAATTTTTGTGTTGATTTAAATAAAAAACAACCAAATTTGTGTGTTACCATTTATTTCCCTTAGAGAAAGTTTGATTCAAATAATTTGCTTAGTAAATAATTTTACAATATTTTCAGGGCAACTGTTGTTTCGTTAGAAGATTTTGAGCAGAGATTAAACTTGGTAAGAGCTTTCTATTGATTTGTAGAACAAGTTTTATTTTTATTAAGTCTTGAAATTAATGCATGTTTTTCAAATTTACTTTTAAAATAGCACTTCTTAGACGTGTTTGGTTTATTAAATGCAATTTAGAGACTTAAATTTGACATAAACATTGACCCCTTAACATTTTGATAAGTATTCTCTTTCCTACCCAGGCAATAGAAAGGAATGCTTTCTTAGAAAGTGAGCTGGATGAAAAGGGTGCATTATGTGAAACAGTTCAGCGATTAAAAGATGAGGCTAGAGGTAAGTGTTTTGTTGTTGTTTATTTCAAGTTGAGGCCACAAGACAAGGAGTATATTTTTGGTTTTTATGTAGTGTTTTTTTAATTTAAAAAAGTTTGAACTACTCCAGCTGAACAAGCCAGGAAAATCAACACACTATCAACAATTAAAACTCCAATTAAACAAGTCCAACAGAAACTCCTACTGCACTGATAGCCAAACCTTCTACAATGTTTACAAGTGCCAGGCCTTTCCCTAATAAAATTAATGTTTGGTGTTCACAATTTTCTAACATAATTTAAAATGATCTTTGTCTTTATGACTGGGGACATGAACTCTCATTTGGTTAAAACATTCCACAATTTTGTGTGAATCTTCACCTTCTTTTAAAATTTAATTTATTATTTATAAACTGTGCCATATTTTCGATAACAGTGACCTCTTTTTTTTTTGTCTATACAAAAATTTCAAATTTAAAAAAAATTTCATTTGATTCATCATACATATCAGCATAAAATGATACATTACATTTGTTTTTGCATAGACTTAAAATCTGAAATAGATGTCCGAAGGCATCAAGATGTTGTACTAAAAACCAGCGGTGATGGTTCATTAAGTGTAGCAGGTTTACCTATGCAGGACAGTGGATATGCAGCTCAAGGAAACACCCCTACAACTCCAACCACTCCTATGGGTCGAGGTACAGCTATGATTTAGAAATAATTTAATATAAAATAGCAACAGCTTTATTGTTGAAATTATTAACTCTTACCGTGACGTGTTGTAATTAAAAGATGCAGTAAATATGTCAAGTTAATAATTTTTTTTTTTATTTTAGAGTCATTAAATATTTTAATTTTAAAATATTAAAAACAATATTTTTTTTTTACTAAAAAACTAAATCGTAAAACAGTTGGAAAAGCCAAAAAACTGATTTAAAATATCACCTTTTGATAAGTTATGCATAATTTAGTTGTGAGATGCAATTTAAAAAAACAACTTGTTACAATAGCCTGAATTTTAAAAAAAGTTTTATTCTTCAATAATGCCATTTACTCTATTCCAAATGCCTAACTAACGCAGTTATTGTTTCAGCACCTGGCATCAGCAATGGTACAGTAGGCACACCATTGACATCATCAGCAAGAATATCTGCCCTCAACATTGTTGGTGACTTACTGAGGAAAGTGGGGGTGAGTTCTTTCAAAAAATATGTTTCATGCAATTTATTTGATCTTTTAAAATAGGATTGTTTTACTGGAACATTAGGATTGTTTTACTGGAACATTAGGATTGTTTTACTGGAACATTAGGATTCTTTTACTGGAACATTAGGATTGATTTACCTGAACATTAGGATTCTTTTACTGGAACATTTAGGCTTGTTTTACTGTAACATTTGGATTGTTTTACTGGAACATTTGGATTATTTTACTGGAACTTTTGGATTATTTTACTGGAACGTTTGTATTGTTTTACTGGAACATTTGGATTGTACAGAATCAACTTCACCCAGAAAAACAGAGATGTAAACACACAAACACAAAAATTTGATAAACTTAAAAAAAAAAAATTATGTTCTTAGTTTCCAAGAATCTTAATTGAAATTTAATTAGATATTTAATTTTTCCATTTTTAATCATGTTTCTGTAAGTCTTGATTTTAATATTTTTTAAAGTAGTTGATAGGTTTGTTAAGGATCAATAAAAGGTTTTTGCTGGTTTAAAAACCAATCTAGTTGTTAAACATCAATGATTTTTTTAAAAAATATGAATCTCATTATAATAAAACTTGATAAAAGAATTCAATATTCAGTTTTCAGGAAAATGGCAACGTAATTCAGCAGAAATAAATTCTGACTGTCCACAAAAAGAACTCTCATACGACAGTTCGGTATAATGATTTTTCCAAAGTAATAATGCAAGTGCAGGCCATTCACCGCATCTTCCTGCATCTAGAAATGATCATGAATTCTGATTACTTAATTTCTGCACCACTGACCCATTAATCTCTTGCAGACTGGCTTTATTTTTTAAATTAGCAAGATCCCTTCAGATGCACAGTTTGAGCTGAATGTTATATCCTGTTAAAAATGTATAACCTTTTCTACAATCATTGAACCAACAGCTGTTACAAGTATTGAACATTTGTTTAAAATATAGGAGTATATCATGGCACAAAAAATAGATATTCAATTAGATCTATTTGTTGGTACTTGAAAAGAACATTCATAAATATTGAAAAAAAGTTTATAATGAGCTGTTATCCTTTTAAAGATATGTTAAAATAATTCAAATTTTTATTTTATAATGGAGGTATAAGTTACTTTGTTTCTTTTAGGAAGTAATACTACACAAAGTTCAATATGATTTTCTAAGGTTGATATTTATTAGCTATTAATAAAGTCATCTAACAATTCAGGTCATAATAAAGTTTTCACCTGAACAGTCATTATGACTATTTTTAGTCACGTGCATGGCTCTATTGCATCTGATGAGTAATTGTCCCAAACTCAGTCAGTGTGTCATGTCTTAATTAAACTCAGTCAGTGTGTCATGTCTTAATTAAACTTAGTCAGTGTGTCATGTCTTAAACTCAGTCAGTGTGTCATGTCTTAATTAAACTCAGTCAGTGTGTCATGTCTTAATTAAACTCAGTCAGTGTGTCATGTCTTAAACTCAGTCAGTGTGTCATGTCTTAAACTCATTCAGTGTGTCATGTCTTAAACTCATTCAGTGTGTCATGTCTTAAACTCATTCAGTGTGTCATGTCTTAAACTCAGTGTGCCATGTCTTAAACTCATTCAGTGTGTCATGTCTTAAACTCATTCAGTGTGTCATGTCTTAAATTCAGTCAGTGTGTCATGTCTTAAACTCAGTGTGTCATGTCTTAAACTCAGTCAGTGTGTCAAGCATGCTCACTCCAGTTTACTGAGATGCATGGCAACCAAAGAACTCTGTTATTTATCAGATTTGTAGAGACAATTTAAATAAGAACAGAATGCACAGTTTTCCAACATTGAAAATGACATACTTTGATTTAAATAATACTTATCTATTTTTATTAACAGTTAAGTCATACAATTAATTATATAACAATCTTTTTTTTTTTTAAATTCTATTAAGTTACAGCTTTTTATTCTTGCAATGTTTTCAATGCTGGGGAATGATTATACTAATGCTTATGCAATCATTTTTTTGTCCAACTGGCATTCTATTGCTAAGCATGCATTTTCCTGGGCATAAAACAATGTTTAAGGCATATGTGGAAGGGATACAATTTATTTTTAAATTTTCGAAGCTAAAAGTTAAGGGATATTTAAAAATTTTTGAAGCAAAAAGTTAAGGGTTATTTGTTTTGATTTTTATTAGTTGTTTAGTGTAATAAATAGTTCAATAGGAATTTAAAAAATCGCTATCATTTTAATCTTCTTTGTGTCATGTAATTTCTGACATGGGACAGCTTGTTTGTGGTACTACAGAGTGTTGTTTGAATACTTTTAGAAGTCATGTGCATCATCTTAGTCAACTGGGTGAAGTTGATGCCAGCAGAATTAGTCATACACCCCTATCATTTATCATGTTTTCAACTAAAAGTGATCGTATTTAAGTTTACTAACATTATCAGCCAGTACATACAATTTGTTATAGTAAATAAGCTAGGGATCCTTATTCCAAGATTTTTTTTTATATATTCCAAAAGAGATTTATTTAGTGAATTACTTTAAATATAAGATTTAACTCAAAGGGCTTATCTATTTGCTCCAGGCTTTAGAGTCCAAATTGGCTAACTGTAGGAACTTCACAAAAGATGAACCCCGCAAAACTGGCACCAGTCCCTTAAATTCACCAAGGTAGGTTTCTTTTTCAATTACCTGATTTCCCCTTTAATGTGTTCTTAATTTTTAAAACTATTAGCTTTTATACAAATGGTATTAACTTTTTAATATATCGAGGTTAGATATTACCATACATTCTAGACTGCTCAAAATAAATTTAAAAATCTATTACAGTGCCAAATTAAATTTGTGAAATGAAGCTTCCCTATAAATATTCTTATTACAGTAGGTGAATAATTTTCTCTTTACAATAAATAAAAAAAAAAAAACTTGTCACTAGTTGGATATTAATGTCTGACAATTTTTCTTTTCTTGAACTAAAGGTGATACTTCTCAGAGGTATCTTGTTTGTTTTTTGTCCCATCTACCAGTTGCATTTTGCTAATATTCTATGACAATGCACTATCCTATTACAAACGTTGACTGCCTGTATTTCCAGGTCTGAACTAATGGGTAGTAGGACTAAAAGGTGTCTTACCATAAACGCATGAGTGTATTCAGACATAATATCAGGGTCTCATAGGAGAAGGTTCTTCTTTTTTGGAGTTTTATTCTGTGTGTCCTTAGATTGGCTTTCTGTGTAAACATGCACATAGATTAGTCAATGTTGACAGTTTAGTGCTTCAGATGGTTTTTGTTTTCAGGCACAGAGGAGCTATTTAATACAGCTCACTGTTAAACTAAGAAACTTAGTTGGCATGTTAGGAATCCCTTGATGATGTCATCAATAGTGACTAATATTTATTTGCCTGTATGTTTGAAATAATAGTATGCAAAAGTATTTCTCACACATATACCTGACCTCTAAATTCAACACAATTAATATTTTTTAAAATCAAATTCCTTATTGCATTGTTTTATTGTTTCCTTTTAAAAAAATGTATTGGCTATTTTTTTTTTTAAAAATCAGTTTTAGTTTTTTTTAACTAGTTTCTTTCTGATTAGAAATCTTGATTAAGATAGGATTCATTTATGATGAATCAGAAAATTCTTTTTATTAAAATGGTTGCCTAGAGAATCGCACTGTGAGCGAGATTAAAAATAATGAGTATCAAGGAAATGAAATATTATTTTTATTATGGCTAAATAGTCACCAGTTACTGATATCTAGGAAATGAAATATTATTTTAAATATGGCTAAAAAGTCACCAGTTACTGATATCTAGGAAATGAAATATTATTTTAAATATGGCTAAAAAGTCACCAGTTACTGATATCAAGACAATGAAATAAAAAGCTAGAGAGGATAAAATGAGAAAAAATGATTTTAGTCGTATCACAAAAATATCTTACACTTATGTTAAATTGTGCTATAAGGTTTTAGACCTTAAAAGAAGGGTGCATTGTAAAAAGTTTTGAAATGGACCACCATGTAACTGTAATGTCAAAAATATGTAGAAACAAGCATCTTTGCATGTAAATATTAATCTGATTTACACATTTTTTACATAATTATAAAGAAAAGTAATAAAACGTTTGTGCTTGTTCTTTACTTTTCACTATTATTCATTTTAAAAAAGCACAAAGGGATTCATGATAAATGCTTCAAAATACTATTTAAAAATCTATTTGCAGGCACTTCATTATTTTAAAATAAAGAAATAAATAGCCCTTAACTTTTGAAAGTCAAAAGGATCAGTGCTTTGTGACATTTCATCTTATATTAAGAGTATCTTTCAGAATGTGGAAGGAATAAGTCAACAGTGTTGGTTTGCATAACTTAAATTTAAGGTCAACAAGCCACAACAGTCCAAGAAATACATTTCTTTAAAGGACTTGTTTAAACATATAGAAAATAATAGCTCTTCAAAAACTTGTCATACAGGTCATTCTTTTTATTGTTAAAATACTTAATCGTAACCACCAACCAACCATACTTCATAACATTTTTCACAAATATGAATGTTTCTGTAAACTTTTTTGTCAGCTTTTTAAAACTTTACTAGCATTAAGGTATTTTTAACCACTGCATTTGTAGAGCTTAATCAATTTTTGTTTGCCGCACCTGATGTTAAAATTCATTGTCTGAAATCATTGAGTAAATGATCAGATATTGAAAACTATTTTCATGTTAGCTTATGTGTTAGCTGTTCATGTTGCAAAATTATCAAATTTGGATTAGTTAAAATTCTTCTCAAAATGAAGTTGGATTTGGAGATAATGAAAGTATGTTCAGTTTCTTCAAGCATTAGACCAAGATAAGCATAGCATCCACAAAAATATCATTTAAAGTCAGTAACAACATGGGAAAAGATTCCAATAATAACCTTAATAACTTACCTAAAACAGCTTGTGAAAAAAACAATATATTTTGTCAGTATATTGATTTCAATGCAAAAATATTGAATTCGTTTAGATGTGTCATGTCTGTTTTCTGTATCTGTCATGTCTGTTTTCTGTATGCGTTTAGATGTGTCAATTCTGTTTTCTGTATGTGTCATGTCTGTTTTCTGTATGTGTCATGTCTGTTTTCTGTATGCATTTAGATGTGTCATGTCTGTTTTCTGTATGCATTTAGATGTGTCATGTCTGTTTTCTGTATTTGGTTTTCTTATGGTCTCTTGTGACGTTTAAGGTGTAGAAAGTAAGTCAATGCAGCCTTAACCAACTGTTGATTGACTTTGTCAGAAAAGTGAGAAAGAAATGTCTGTGACTAGAAGGTGGTGACCTGTGACCCTTGAATTCTTGTTGGCTGTGGTAAGATGTGTTGGCACCAACATTGGGTTATGGTGTTGTTGAACTGTTGGTTCATTTTGTTGAACTCATGTTTGCTTGGCTGTCAAGGAATTTATTGGCACAGATTGCTTTATGAGATGCACTCATAATTAAGGCACAACTGGCTTAAGTATTGAGGAAAGCAATATAATTATAAAAGTATATTAATCTTACAGTAGCCCTCTTTTAGTCTTTGGCCATGTTATTTATGGTACCTTACATTAATTATTAAATTAATTAAATATTCAGAATACATATTGCGTTCCACTTAATCCGGCCCCTATTAAAAATAAAAAAAAGTAAAAAATTTTTTTAATAATAATAATTAATTATTTTTTTAAAAGTCACTTCATACACTATAACAATGAGGATTTCATTTAGATGGTTGTTAAAAAATAGCCAGATTTTTGTGGTGTCATGTAATTTATTTTTTGTTTCTTGAAATTGCTTCTATTTAATTTACATTGCCTTTTTGTTGCTGTTTCCTTTTATTTTATAATTAATATTTTGGTCTTGAAATGTCTCAACATTTCCTTGACATGTCATGGCTACAGGCAGCTATTGCTCATGATTGTCTAAATCTCTTTTCTCACAGTGTAACCATGATGTATTACTCAGTGCCTATAAGTCTTCATAAAGATCTACCCACTTTCTCATTTTTCTTTTGATAAAAAATGTAGAGCATCAACTGTGCAACTTAAAAATTTGATATTTCAAAAAATAAACAGTCCATTTATAATGATTCAAACTTTTATTGATAACAAACCTAATTTAAATTTGTGGGAATTTCTGTATTTTGTAATATACGAGAAATTTTTTTAAAGTCTCACTTTAATCAGATAAGTCTTTTTGTTATTGGGTTGACAGCATGGAAGTTTGGCCAACACATAGTCCCAACTGTTGTTTTTCTCATCTGCAGGAACACACTCCTGACCAGGGGCTCAGCTATGGTTGTACAGCCAAACGTCAAGATGAAAGTCTAAACATTTTCATTTCCTGCTCCTGCAACATCGCCCTGGATGGAACTAACTCTTGACCAAAGGACAGCAGGGCGCCATTTCTACCATTGACCTAACACAAGACACTCAGCCCCTCAATGTTCACAGTTATACTTTCCTTGCTATTTTGTCATCAACTCTATGGCAAGGAGCTTTGAAATTTCTTACCTTGCCAGCCAATCAATGAAATTAACATCAGGTCTGTGGTTGGCAAAGGATTGTTCTAGAAGTAAGACACACACACACACACATACACACTTTTATTTATTCCATCTTTTATTCCTGAACTGTTGCTGAATGTTGCTTTATCTGCAAGTCAAGGTCCGAGGACATCTTGTTTGTTGAACATCAAGTCAAGTTCTGAGGACATCTTGTTTGTTGAACATCAAGTCAAGTTCTGAGGACATCTACAATGTTGAACATCAAGTCAAGGTCTGCTGAGGACATCTTGTTTGTTGAACATCAAGTCAAGTTCTGAGGACATCTACAATGTTGAACATCAAGTCAAGGTCTGAGGACATCTACATTGTTGAGCATCAAGTCAAGATCCGAGGACATCTTGTTTGTTGAACATCATCTGAACTTTTGTTTGTATCAGGTAAATAGAGCACACTATTACAGTTGTCAGACTCCAGACACTGTATAGTCACATAATGGAAACTTGTGGTACAGCCAAGTTGAATGGTTCAGCACTACAAAGTAACCAGAAGACACAATCCAGTTATTTTCAGTTTAGTTTAGCAATGAAGACAAAAGAGAAGCAGTTGACTGATTAATTAAACCCTGTCTTCTAGTTGAACAAATTAAGTGTATGATGTGTTTACACTGACAGCTTCTGTTTGTTACATTAAGTTAATCAAAGATTATTGAACTACTTCTTTGTTGAAGCAAAAGGGATTGTGGTTTTGTATTTTGTGACGGCACTGTCACGTGACTTTCCGACTGGACTGTCGTATGTTCTGTCATCCTTGTCACGTGTCCTGTCATCCTTGTCATGTGTCCTGTCATCCTTGTTGTGTGTCCTGTCATCCTTGTCATGTGTCCTGTCATCCTTGTCATGTGTCCTATCATCCTTGTGTGTCCTGTCATCCTTGTCATGTGTCCTGTCATCCTTGTCATGTGTCATGTGTCCTGTCATCCTTGTCATGTGTCCTGTCGTCCTTGTCATGTGTCCTGTCGTCCTTACCATTTCTCATTGCAGACTTAAGACAGAAATTTCCTTGAACAATTTACCTTATCCAAACCTTATTTGTCATTGATTCATATTTGTATACATGTACATATAAGACCCTACTGATAGATGAGGAAAGTTAATAAATATATATATATTTATATATATATATATTTATTATATATATTATATATATATTGCATCATGTAAAGCTAATCTTGTTCTTATATAACTGGCTTTGGTTGCCCTCAATGCCTAGTCACACAGAGTCCATCAATTGTTCTCATCAAGCAGTTTTACATGTGCTGAATGCCGCNCCCCCCCCCCCCCAGCTAGTGCAATGGATTATGGATTAAAAATAAAAGACATCTCCAAGTGTGAGTCGAGTTGATGTTTTTGTTACTTGTCTGTTGAAAGAGTTTCATTGACTTGTAGTAGTAGAACATCTTGACTTTAGTGATAATATAAACTGGTAACATTGCCTGGCAGCATTACTCCAATGAACACAAATTTGCTCCCTCATCTCAGTTACTTGGATGTCTTAGAAATATTAGACATATGTAATCATCTATGTGCACTGTCAAATATGCTCTCATTTGAATCTGGGACTTGCCTCTAACTTACTGTCAAAAACTCTCTCTCTTAAAGCTCATTAATCTCAGACTTGCCTTAAACTTACTGTAAAAAACTCTCTCTTAAAGCTCATTAATCTCAGACTTCCCTCTCACTGTAATGTACTAATGCAAGTTATTACACAAGGGATGCATGTGGCAGAACAGCTTGTAAAAGTAGCACTAAACCTTTAGAGCATTACTTAGCATAAAGTCATTTATTGTCAAGAGTGGCATGAATTTACAATAGATGGTGTTAATTACTTTAAAATGCTGAAAATATTCTTTACTTCACTTTTGAAAAAAAAAGTATATTTTTTAAATATATTTAAAAATTGCAATGATTCCTTGCTAGTTTCCTGTTGATAGTGAGTTATGTTTGTGTGTCGATTTGAAAATTAAAGTAGCGCATTAATTAAAGCACATTTCATTTGCCACAGCTATCCCTTTATCTTCTAGTGAACATTGCCTCATGCAACTCAAACATTCTTCCTCTTTAACTCATTAATTACTGTTGCAAAACAAAATAAACAATTCTCTGTATCATGAAGCAGAATGAGGTTGGTAACTAAGTTTTTTTCTAATTGGTTCAAGATTTGAAAATTGTCTTGAAATGCTATCGTGTGCTAATTATATTGATAATATAAATAAATATTTCTCTGGCAGTATATTAATGTAAATTTTATCAAAATTAATAGTAATATTTTTTCTCACATCTGGACTGTCAGCTTTTGTTTGAACATCCTCTTAACAAATGTCAAATTCTACAAGAGTTCCTGTTTGCTGTAAGCACCATGTATTCAGATTGAAAGTGTTGTTGAATTTTTTTTCACTTGCTAACAAGCAGTGAGTTGAAATGGAGAAATGAGAATTATTACTTATTTTTGACTGGATCAGTCAATGTGACATTGACAGTAGTGTCTTTCATTATTGTAAACAATCATTATTTGAACATAAATATCAGTGTTTTTCATTTCAACTGCACAACACAAACCTTCCTGACCGTGTATAGTAATGTCTGTGCTGTCTATAAATAGATTCTCTCATGACTTCCATGTCTTGTTCATGTTATTTCCAAATTAAGTCTACAGTATGATTATTCAATGGATCTATGCACACACTTGTAACAAAGGAAAAAAATGGGGGTGAGACTGCAATCAGGCCTATAAATTAGTAAATCGAAAACAGGTAAACAGGGTATGATTTAGCCTGACAGGATGTAACAAAATGAAAGTTTTAAATCAATAGACAAATCGTAAATTAGTTCACAAACTATTATTCATCTTTGAGCTATTCAAGGACATATGGGAAGTAACATTTTTTAAAAAAAGTCTATTATTGAAATTTATTTGTAATCCAAAGCCAATCGAATTATTTTTTGTTTTAGTTTTACTTCAGATCTATTAGCTTTGATTGCAATGATCTCAGTCCTGCAATCAATAAATGAATTGTTCATCTATTCCAAGATCATTGGACTAAATATGCTTAGGCTAAATACTGTCTCAACAAGTAGCTGTTTGACTGAGTTGTTGATGGAGAACATTATAATTGATATCTTCATGATGTCAGTACAGGTGCATCCAGCCCTGTTTAATCCATTTCAGTACTCTGCTGCTACTTTAAACTAGTCACTAGTGCATTTATCTGTGTATACAAGTAATACAACATTTCTCACACTGTAGTTGGTATTCATTGGTATGCAAGGTTAGTAATTAGTAACATTGTGCAAGTGGTCTCAGAAAGAAAAAAATATCAATTAGTCCTTGTTAATTTTTCTTTTGTTAAGTACCTGTTATAATGATTTATTTTGAGTTTCATGTTGAAAGACGTTAGATATCCTTCAAGAAATTTGCCAGTTAGGTTGCTGGCACCTATGGACAGGCTGGTGACAAGTTTACTTTACACTTACTTCAGTTTCACTATTCATCCACTTTGAGGAGAATACTGTAACTCATTTGGTGAATTTAATGGCTTATGTTTATGTTTAATTTCATAGCTCACAGTTTTGTTATTTCACACACAGTAACAAACCGGTAAAACTTTGCTCAGATTGGCCATGGGTGATGTCTTCTGTAGAATTCACTGCAACATTTTGTTACATTCAATTTGTAACCTACACTACAGTACACCCAATTTATTGGATCCAGTTACAGCTATTACTATTTAGAGTTATTCTGTGGCATGTAGTGTGTACAACAGGCTTATAATAATAGGAATGTTTTGACAATGTACACCACCAATGTTCCCTCTAAGGTTCGTTGGTCCTTTTGCAAACAAAAACTCTGTATGCAAAGTTTCACAGCATCCATTTTTGTATGAATATTTTTACAAAATTTGCTGCGTTGTAGTTCTAACCATCTGTGCGGTGTCAGTCAGTTTTTTTGCGCAGCTTAAAGGGAACATTGTTTACCACTAAGCCAGGCTTAGAAATCAATATTATTATTATTTGCATTATTTCGTCCAGTAACACAGTCCAAACCTAGAGTTGCCACCACATATTAATCAGGACAGATTTTATAGCTGGATGAAATTAACATGCTCAATCCATCATTGAGTTGGATGAATCATGTTGCATAGTTCAGTTGTGGATTTGGCAGTGTAATAAACTCTGTAGACAGGTGAAGTGGGAAAATCCATGGTAAATTCGTATCACTGTGAATTGATAAAGATAACATCTGATATAAATTATGGACAGGTAGGTTAATCATCTTTGCATTTTATTAATAGACTTTGCTTTAAACCACAATTTTTCAAGAATTTAAAAAAAATTTAGCCAGCTGTTGGGAGTATATCAATACAAATACATTGTTATTTATTTCTATACATGCTTCAAGTAATATTTGTTATTATGTCTTGATTGTACATTTTTCCAGTTCATATACAAGTTTTGCATTTTTTAAATTGTTGAATTTTAAATTAACTTTGAAAATACATATTTTAGATTAAAAGAGAGAAAATGTTTTGTCTGGATTATTGTGATATTTATAATGTCACGTTTCATTTCCTGCTATTGGTTATTTGAAATTTACGGGATATTTTTGGGGTTATGCATTTCATTATTCTTATGCTTACTTAATCATCTTTCCACAAGAAATCTTGGTAAATATTTGACTGTGAGAGTTGATTCTCTAAACTTATCAAATGTTTTAAGTACATGTGATGAAGACTTTAGCAGTATTCATGCCCGAGAGTTTGAGATAATTGTCTTTCCAACAGAAGTCTTTAGCTTTTTTAGTTTAAATGTCTTCTATGTATATGCTCCTTTGTTCTTCAGGCATCAACTCAAGGTACAAATAGAAAGCCTCAGACAAAAGATATGATGGACACTAGCCCTGTTCAACATTTTGTGGGCTGTTAATAAGAAAAGATATATTTAAATATCGCAAGAAGATCAAAACCTTTTAAAATTCTGTAATGTCGCTTCAGTATTGTAAACAAACTTCTGCTGTTCGAGTAGTCAGTCACCGAGTAAACTTTATAATATAAAATTAGATTTAGAAGGAACCAAATACAGTACTCAGCCTAACTACTCTAATACTATCCAAGGGAGACTAATCGTTTCTAGTGCTTTACACATAAATCTGTGAACTCTGGTTTTTACACAATAAACGCTGGTCAATCAGAATACAGGACGGTGGTCACATGACATCAGCGTCACTTAAATCAAAGCAAGAAATGAATATCATCCCATGTCGCAGTATTTAGAGGAATATATTACAGCACTTTCATATGCTTGTCTGACATGGCTATTTAGTTAATTTTAAAATAATGTACAGTAATAATTTTACTTTTTAGCTTGTATGATTTTAAATATTTTCAATTATTAATAAACCATTTAATAACATGCTAATTTGACTTGGATTTTCTATAAATTGTTTTTAAAAAGTTGAGACTTACACAAGTTTATTTGTTATAAAATGGTGACTTCACTATTTGTAATAGCCATAACTTAAGTTCAGAGAATTTAATAAATTCTACTAACTGAGCAAATGTTTGAGATCTTTCTCAGATGATTAACTCGCTGAAGATTGGATTTAGTCCTTGTAGAAATTCTTTATAAAAATGGAGTTTCAAAAATTTATTAGGATTGTTGATTTCAACTTTTCGAAATTTGGCTAAAAATTGGTTTACTGTAAATAAAAAATATATATATAAATTTCAATTATTAAAAAACAACTGAGTTCTCATTTTTTTCCCACAAGTTGTGTCCCTTGGTTTATAGACATTCCTGTGATTCAAACATAAATGCAAACATATTTTTCAGGATTAGTTTAATTTTTCTACAGGGAGTCTTGCTAGAGCTCCAATATTCAAGGATGTGAAAAATTGAAATTTGCATTGAAATGTTTTTATCTTTGAAACGTGCAGCTATATACACAGCTTTCCTGTAAATATAAGAAATTTAATTCAATCATAACAATCTACAACTAAAAAGTTAACTATGATCATCATAACTCTATAACATTTTTTAAATTCATTCAATGTATGAAAATCGTTGAACTTTCACTTGAAAATCTCTCTGTCCTTGCACTAGAACCTTCATCACACAAATCTTTGCTTCTGTTTGGTTATTTTTTTAATTGGAGAAGTTAAAATTTTCTTTTTACCACCTCTACTCCCTTTTGCCAGCTTTGATACAATGCTGAGTTCAAAAGAAGTTAGGAAAAATAAGGTTTGGGGCATCTCTAAGTTTTCTGGTTGCAATGCACAGACATTTAATCTAGCCAAGTGCTATAAATAGATTACTAGTGTTTTTTTTTTAAAAGAAAGATGTCAATTAAAATTATCATAAATAGTAAACCGTAAGGTATGATATATTTCATTTTAAGACTGCATTTAACATACAATTAAATATAATTTCTAAATAATCTTTTTTTATAAATAAGATAATTTAGTGTAGTGAGTACAATTCAACTTGTGTGTTTTCCTTACATTCTGCCAGCTGGATTTCCATACTGTCCCAAAAATCTTCTGGAGTTTGAGGGCAAAAATTTAAATCCTGCAATCCTTATTTACAAAATTTATCATTAATTTAAAAATTCATGAATCACGACTCACGTCATTTTTTCCTCTCTGCACAGTGAAATTAACTAAAACTAAACTAGAAATAAATCTTTACTTGCAATAAATTTTTGAACAAAATAAAAATGAGTCTTTATATGTTTGAACTAGGGCTGTTATCGATTAATATAAATTTAATATTTAACTTTTGAAAAATTACGGATTAATTAATCAATAATTTTTTAATTAAAATTAAATCTAAAAATAAAAATGTATGACTTTAAACTCCATCATTTGGACTGAGCCAATTGACAGCCACAGCGCAATACATCACGGATATAGGGCTTATGATCTAAATTCTAAATCCTCCTTCAAAAAGACTTTGAGAACGCAGAAGAAGAAAACTTCATTAAACTGAAAATTTTAAGTGAACTAAACAAAAACAGGCAATTGAAATTGTTTGTTTTATTGAGTTATTTTCATCCAAATTCAGGCACTTGGATGAAAATTTAATATTAATTTTAAAAATATAAAAGTAATACAGCTGTATAGATTTGATTTGATGATTAACAAAAACATAAAGATCATCTTTTTATCTCAAGTGGTTCAAAGGTTATGATTTTTTTCTAAGACCTCATAATCACTTTTTTCACTATTTTGCTTCACATTTTGTGCCTTTAGGGCATTTTTTAGAATGCCCATAACTTAAGTGTGTCATAAAAAATATAATATTGTTAGGAGATATAATTAAATATAAGAAGTTCAATAAAATGTCTATGAATTAAAATTTTGTTAATGTTAATTAAGTAAAAACAAGTTTAATTTTTTAATATCATTTTCCTTATAAAACAGCTTACACTTTCAAAATATTTTTTTTTAAATGGAGAAGTTTGTACCTAAAAAAAACCCAACTATTATTAATTATTTATTACTAAAAAAAATTAAAACATTTTCCTTAATTCTAATCGCTATTTTATTGATTAAAATAATATTAATCGATAACATTTTACCGATTAATAGAGAATTAATATTTTCCACAGCCCTAGTTTGAACTAATCTTGCAAAACAATAATTTTAGTATTTTTCAACACACACAATTTTCTGAACATTTAAAGAGACACAAAGGAAAGCAGTTTGTTTTTATTGTATTAACTTAAAACTTTTATTGGAATACATGAGGGAAACGAAACATGAAAAAGATAGGACAATTGAAGTGAGTAATGGACTGACACAAAATGTTGTACATTCATGGAGGTTTAGGGATCATTGAGACTAACATTGTCAACAAGCTACAGATTTTATAACCCAGAAAAATTTGCTTATTATTTGAAAAATTAAACTTGAGTTGATAGTTTGTCAAATTAATAATAACTATTAATGGTAATGGGATATAACTAGATAACATATTTCAACAATGTTAAAATTAATGAAATTTGAAAAATAGGATTATTACTCTTGTAATCCCACTGATAATGAAATAATTATAATGAAAAATAAGCTGCAGTTTAATGAAAAATAATATTTCACCACTGCCAGAATTGGTTCATTACATCATTTCTATTTGGATCAAGTTCATTTGATACCTGATATTTTTACTGGAGAAATACTTGTGATAAATTGTTGTTTTTTAAAAAATATTTTCTTTTTTAATGTATTTTCTGAAATGAAAATGTACAATTTGCTAAGGAAAAAAAAACATTTTCATTTATTCTGATCAATGTAAGACCTCTTCTTATTCAGATCCTTAATTTAAATGCTTAATTCCATGTTATTAACAATTCTATAACTAGAATAAGGGGCGCGGTGGTCTAGCAGCAGTGCACCGGACTGTCGAACTGAGGCAAAAGAGAGTCACGGTTCTATCCTCGGTGCTGGCTAGCCACACAATCCCTTGCTTGTTAGTGGTAGCTAAATGAAGCTTGTGAATGCTACTTCACTTGCCCCATAGGCCGTCATGGTCTGAAAGGGGTTATTACTATTTTTTTTTAGAACTAGAATTTTAAACTACCAGTACTACCAATTTCATTCTCATCTCCCTAAATAAACAACAAAAATTTTTTTTTTAATGATATTATTACTACAGCAATGAATTTTAATTCTTTTCTTTTTACTATTCAATTATGTTGACAGTAACAAATTGAAATGTCCATAGGTCTTTTGAGTCAATGTTTGTTTATTTGTCGCACATTCAAAACAAATAAGAGAAAATAACAGCCCCTAAGCCATATTCACAACTCAATTCCATCAAATATTTTTCAAATTTCACTGAAAGATAACAACATGTTACAAAAATTTTACGATTTATTATTCAATAAAAATATAAAGAGTGATGCAAGAATATTGGTGTGTTCTGTGCAGTAACCATGACCTTAGTCGCTGCACAACATACTTCAAACTTTCAACAATGACAAAACAAACACTAGTCTCAAACTTTCTGTGAATTAATGCTGAAAGTGAGACTGTAATGAAGGCTGATCCTAAACATACTGTCCCTAGCAAACCAACTGTCATTAATTAATATTCAAATATATATATATAAGTAACATTAAAAATGAATGGGAGAAAATACAGTATTACAGATATTTTGTCACAAGTAAACTTGCCCGAGACAAATCCAAAAAGTAATTTTTACAGCTAATAAATTGATAAATAAGTATTAAGAAATTGTGACATGTTACTTTATTGTGTTACCAAAATTTTTGTGAAAAATTGCCTGACACAAATTTCTTTCTGTAAAAAACAGTAGAGAGCTAACAGCTAAATATTTGAACATAGATTGACTGAAAAAGAAATGTGACATAATATCATGGCTGACTAAAAATTTGTGACAAACATATCATTGCAGACTGGAAAATCTTAGACATTTAATTAACAGCTGGTTATTTTAAACACATAATGGTCCCTCCTGTTTGTTCAGTACTTAATGCTGGTTATGTCAAAGTCACACAGAATGAGAATCAATGAGAAACTTAAGATATTATTTTGACCTCACTAATTCAAGATGATGATGGTATAATACTTTTTTTAGCTTAATATTTACAAAATGAACCCAAACATAATGCATACATGGAGAACAGAACAAACTAGATGTAGATGATATTGTATTACAAACATACAATAACAAGAAAATTACTATTATAGGACATATTTTTTAAAAAAAAACAACCACAGTATATTTTTGCGAATGGTAATTAATCAAAATGAATTTTTAAAACTTAATTGTGACATATAATTTAAAAAAAATTCCATTGGCTTTTAACTTTCTACAGAATACTATTATGGGAACAGTATGAGCCTGCCGTCGTAGAGTTATTACTGAATAAATTTAATTGTTGATGTAATTTA
Organism: Radix auricularia; assembly: GCA_002072015.1. Taxonomy (NCBI): domain Eukaryota; kingdom Metazoa; phylum Mollusca; class Gastropoda; family Lymnaeidae; genus Radix; species Radix auricularia. The sequence continues at coordinate 140,734 of MUZC01000672.1, read as the reverse complement.
AATGAATTGTTCCACCTCACCTAACTTAAATTTTGATTTTAAAAAATCATTTGTGTTGTGTACATTTCTTTCAAGTTATCTTTGATCCCTCTCAACATCTCGTAAATTAGACTTTCTGTATTTGTTGAAATTGCAAAACATTTACTTGCTGGAAAAAGTAAAACATCTCAAAGTAGAAAAGTTTCTTAGATAAACTCTCTTAAATATCAAGTGAAAAAATTTTTCATTATAATTTCATTAAGTTTCACCAAGGACTACTGAATCACATGATTGGAAAATAATATTTACGGATTTACGCTGGATAAAATTGAGGGGAGCAGAATAAGTTTCTCCAAACTGTGTTTAAAAAGCTGCTGAAATTTACACCACAAAAAAGTGAGAATGTCAATTTATTTCAGTCGAATTTCCATGCCAAGTAAAATGTTGACCCAACTGCATGTTAGATTAAAATGAAGAGCAAGAGTAGTTAACTCATAGACCAGGCTCATATTTTTAAAAAATTTGCTTCAAATCTTTAATGAATTTTGTCAAAAGAAACATTGAACAAACCACAAGTCCCAATGATATAAATATAGAAAACTTTTCTTATAAAATGAAATGGTTTTACGAGTAATAATACAACATTTGCTTTGTCTTAAAATTTGTTTTTAGACAAGACATTTGCTTACTGCATAAAAAATATTGCATTTGCCAAATTTTAGCTACAAAGACCCACACTTTAATGAGAGTTATTGCTCAATACATATGTAATCTTATATAATAATAACAAATCAAATTTTTTAAACCAGTGAACTAGTTCAGTTAATTTGTACTTTTCCGTTTTCTATTTAGCTAGCAACACTTAAGTTATCCATGAACAGTAAACATGTTGGAAGTTTTATCTGTACAATTGTAAGAACTCTCTGTCCTGTAAACTTGTCCATGTCACTCAGTTCATGGCGATTTGAAAAGTCATTTGTTCACGTCATAGAATGCCCTCTGGTAAGTTTACTTTTGGAAATAGGTCTTGTATTCACAACTTGGAGCTTTACAAGCCAAACGTGCTGAAAGTCCTTTTATCCCCTAAATTTAAAATTTAATTCAACATTGAATCATTTACCACGCTAAAAATACTTATTTCAATCATGGTAATGAAGAGAAAGGAAAAAGCTTTCAAGTTTTTTAATAAACATTAAATAAAAATCATGCAAACTTTTCAACAGAATATTGCGATGTAAATTATTAGCTATCATTAATGTGGCTGTCTGGTATGTGGACTAATCCACTGATACAAAATTCAGAAGTAGTTAGACCTGGCCGGGTAGGCCGGCCAGACAGCAAGTTTTGATTAAATTATTTGCTTTTATTGAAACTTTATCCATAAAAAGTTTTCTATCCTCTACAATGCGATCATGTGATTGTAGCTTGACAAATATTCTTCTTCATCACTGGGTTACTTTTGAATCCAATATTTACTTTAAAGTCCTGGTGAACTTCAACAAAATATTCTTCACTGAGTCAATCCTCAAACATTTGCATGTGGAGAAATGATAACAAAGTTGACAGGTCACATGATAAAAATTAAACTTGCAAAGTAATGAGAGTAAAGCAAAGATTGTGTGAGAACCAGATCTGTTTGGGTTGTTTTTTTAATCCATTCTGTCACATGTCCACTTCCTCCAGGACTATCCATGTAATCCATGGCACTCTTCTCCGTTATAGATTATAGATACAGAAGAACATTCCTTTAGCCTCTTCATTGCTATATCCACTGGCGAGGCTGATCCCCCCTCCTCAAAAGTTCATGTTATATACACAGCTGTCCATCCAGGGGACAGTTTGTCCAACTATGAATGCAGACTAACACAAAAGATGTCCAAGCGTTGGATAGGCCTTGACACTGCTGTAGCACTAAAGCACAGCAAGGGAACAAAACACAAGGCCCGTAAGTCTTACGTGAAGCAAGCAGACCTACGTCAACTGATTTGAACAGCATGAGTCCATCACAACTCATTATGGAAAATTGTAACATCTTGAAGAAAAGTTGAGTATTTTCATCCTTTGGTTTATTGCTAAGACCCCTTCCTTTAGCAAAGAATGTGTCCATTGCAGAAGTCTGGTGGCTGCAAAAGGTTTCATGTTTTGCCCGTTCTAGGTTTGACGCTGAGATCCAAAACCTCGGCTCCGCTAGCCTCAGGTTCTGTGTGGCCACCAGAGGGAGCTGAAGCAGGTTGTGTTTCACTTGGTCGTTCAAAGAATCGGGACATGCGAGCCATATCTACAGACGGAGGCTGCAGCATCCCGGGGAAAGCCCAGATGTTGGGGGAGGCCACCGAGGCAGACAGCTGTAGGGCAGCGGGCAGATCCAGGAAGTCATGTTTAAGCTGGCTACTGCTGCTGCTGCTGCTACTACTGCGTTGTTTCGTGCTGGTGTTGCCAGCAGGCTTATTGGACATCTGGGCATGTTTAGCAGATGAAGGTGAAGAAATGGTGACGGATGAGGAAGAAGGGTGATAACTGTGGTTGGATATGTGACTAGACGAGGGCTGACTAGGCCTGGATTTTTTTTCCATGCTGGAACCATCCCTTGAGTAAAGATCTGACGGAGAAGGTGGGACGGCCGGTCTTGGTCGTTTGTTGGACGATGAGGAAGAGGATGAGGACGATGCCGAGGCCATTAATGATTTTGCAGATTGCCCGGTTGAAATGCTGCCGCTGGACTTGTTGGTGCTGAGACTGTTGCTTTTACTGGCCATGATTGCTGCAATAGTCTCCCTTGTTTCTCTCTCCCTGACAGCGGCAGCCTGCTGCTGGAACTGCTGCTGTTGGTGGTGGAGCTGAAGTTGCTGCAGCTGTTGCATCTGCTGGTGCTGGATGATGGAAGCAGCTTGTGCCTGCCACAGAAGCGACTGGGCGTTCATGGCCGCCCTTTGCTCCTTGTTGTTTTTGCTCTTCTCTGCCACGGCGGCGGCTTCAAACATCTCCAGCTGCCGCAGCATCAGAGGGTCCATGGCCTGCTTCTGAAACTCCATCATCCGCTGGAGGTACAGGGGGTTGCTCATCAGAGTCTTCATCATGTACGGGTCCTGCATGCCGTACATGTGCTGGAAGGCCAGGATGTTGGCAGCGGCAGCATTCAGCTCCATGTGGGCGGCGGCCAGGGCAGCAGAGGGTGCCGCCTGGAACATGACGCTGTTGATGCTGTTGCTGCTGACACCGCTGCTGCTGTTGGTGGTGGTTGCGGTCCTCGATGAGGAAGAGGATGGTGAAGAAGATGGGTAGGTCTGGGTGCTCGGCTGTTTGGACGATTGGCGGGAGGATGGCCTGGATGACGAGGAAGGTGTGGAGGTGACTGCCGATGATTGTGACGATGACGACAACGACGATTTGGTGCGGTTCTGGGATTGGCATGGATCTACTTTTCTTGATTTGGCCTCGGATGATGTTGGCACTTTGCTGTAGGGATCCAACAATCCATTTTTCATAAGCTCCAGATTCTCAAGCATGCGCTTCCCTTTGTCCAGATCATCTTTTAAAGCATTAAAACTGTTGTTGACTGCCTGTGCCCGGGCCGCGTCCAGACTGGACCTGATGGCGTGTCGTGTGTCTGGGCTGATCTGGTGTGGAAAGCCAAGACTTTCTCTGAACAATTTATCAGCCGATGACCTCTGGTCAGCACACAGTGCAGGGGAAAAGACAGGAGACGAAGAAGAAGATGATGATGACTGTTTGTGGCCCAATGGTGTTGATGTTGCGGATAGGGATGGTGACTTCTTGCCGGCCCCCAGCAGTGCGTCAAGTGTTGTTTTCTTGCTCTGGTCATGACCTGCTTCCAACTGACCTGTTCCGATTTGTTTCTCTTTGGAGGTTCTCAAACTGTCAATGATGTTGATCAGGCGAGAGGTTCTCTTGACACTGAAATAAACAAATTATCAAATGTTGAGATGTTAAAAACAAAATTTTAATCACCTAACATAAAAAAAAAATTCATTTCATTTTTTAAAAATGTCAGTAGAAGTTATTTTTTCAGTGAATATTTTCATATTTTATTAAATACATTTAGTTTACTATCGAAAGTCTTAAGTAGTCTTCTGTTCACTGTTACTAGCGCCAATAAAATAGAATGCAAATCCCAAAAATAATTTTATATCAGTGAATTATTTGTGTCCCACAAAAATATGTTCCTACTGTTGGTTGAAACCAAAGATGAGATTTGATATGACTCTTAAGGTGACATGTTACCTTTTCGGTGCTACTTTCACTTTGGCATCATCCCCTTGTGCCGATTTGCTGCTCTCCCCTGAAGAAGAATGAGCGGTGTGGCTGGGAGGAGGAGACAACTGTGGCTGACCACCCGAGCTGTGGCTCGGAGACAACCTCAAACGCTGAGACCCAGGGGAGGTTAGTCTTGGTATCTGGGCCACTGGAGACATTCGTAACTGACTGCTGGCCGGGGAAAGTCCAGCAAGGCTGAGTGGTGATAATTGGGCCACTGCACCACTCAGCGGGGAGATTTGAGGGACAGGTCCGTCTACTGGCAGGGACAAGGGCGGGAAGGGTGCCCTGGCCAAAGCCTGTACCAGTGTCGACGCAGGCAGCGGTGCAGGCAGGGTTGCCAAGTTGTCGTCATCATATTTGGCCCACGTAATGAAAGGATTCTCGCTATCCGGAATGCCGTTGGTACAACCAAGAGTTTTGCTACTGCTTGAACTGCCGCAACTAGAGGCTGGGCTTTTCATGCCAGAACTTTTCTGAGATACCAGGGGACATAACTCTTTGCCGACACTGGCCCTTACATCGCCAGTCACATTTGTCCTCACCTCACCCACTACTGGTTTGTTGATGACCTCAACCTTGTCAGTCTTTGGCTTATCCAGATCTCGAAGAGACTGACCACTTAGGTCCTTCTCATTGGAATTATTGATAGTGTTGAGATTCTGGTCTTGGACTTGAGATTTTTGCACCTTGTCCTGTGAAGTTTCATCGTTGGATTTCTCACTGAAATCATGACACGTTGGATTATCCTCCCCTGAATTCACTTTCACTATGTTTTTCAACTGGATGTCTTCTTCAGAATTTAAACTTTCATTATTGTCTTCAGGTCCCGGCAGATCTGTCTCCATCTTGTGGACCTTTTCACTTTCCGACACGCTTTCGGCCAATACCATATCCTCTGATTTGCACATTGCAGTTGGCAAAGTGTCGACGCCATTGGGAGAAAGTTTCAAATTGGCCTTCAAGTGTTGTGGAGATTTGCTGAGCGTGGGAGCCAGAATAAAGCCGTCAGGGCAATACTTGCTGTCCTGACTGTCTCGCAGCGAGGCAGAATTAATCTCACTTTGTTGGACATCCGGGTTCACGGGTTCTTTGGATTGTGGTGAGAAACCCGCAGGTCCCTGGCTGAGGTCAGTCGCTGGTTTGTAGTCAAAGTTTGTTTGATTGGTTGCCACGCTAACCGCACTTGTTATGGGCCTTAGAACGTCCTCAATTTGTTTGAATATATCATCCTCTGTTTCAGTGTCTAAAAGATCTTTTGATTTCACATTATCCGCTATGGATTTATCCAAGCAAGAGAACCTTAAAATATCCTCGTCTGCTGTTTCACTGTTTTCGTGCGGTAGAACACTGGTCTCCCGGCAGTGATCTCCCCCATTGCTTACATCACATAAATTCTTCCAATCCAAATGATTCTGAACTTGATTTCGACTTTTATTTTTCATATCCAAATCTGGAACGTGTTTCAAGGCCATCACCTTGTCAACTTTAGAATCTTTCAGCACCGAATTAGAATTTAGGAGAAACGGTTTGTCACTTGCATGTGAGTCTACTTTGAAGAGTTTGTTCTCTCCCTTTCCGTTGTCAGGATTATTGTCCTCCACATCAGTATCCGAGTCGGAAGAGTTGCTCGAGATCAGCTCTCGTGACGCCGTAGATGTCACTTTAGCGGATGGTTTGCCAACATTTGAAATGGTCAACTTGATCGGAGTTCTGGGTTTCTGCTGTTCCTCTGTGATCTCGGGCTTCTGTGCGGCCGGTGGCAGTTTGCTTTCCTTCTTTTCATCTTCATCATCGTCGGAATCATCATCAGAGGATGACGAGTCATCAGACGACGAGCTGCCGCCAGATGAAGAGGACGAGTCAGAGGAGGACTCAACCTTTTTAGAGGGCACGTCCTTGAAAAGAGGTGAATCCAAATTAGGAATCTCCGTCACTTTCTCCTCCTCTGGTTTCTCCGGTGTCACAGGGATGATGATGCCGATCGTCTCCAGTTTGCTAACGGCAGCTGTTGTAGCGGCCGCCACGGCGGCCACGCCAGTTGTGGTTGCGGTCATTTTGACCGTCTTGGCCGGAAGGACAGGTTGTCTCCCTTTCTTTCTCTTCTTGCCGCCTGCGGCCCCATTGCAAGATTTCTTGTTGTCTTCACCGGATGTTTCACCCCCAGATCCACCTTTGGTTGTATCCGCACTGGATCCTGTCTTGCCATTCTGAGAAAGATAAAGTTTGGACAAATTTATAAAACTGATAAAGAAAAACCAGTCTCTAGACTTTTGTTGGGCTTAGGAACAATAGAATAAAAGGACATCAAAACATTTCAGTTGAGAAATATAAAAACTTTTGGTGGAATTGAACAAGTCCCAGTTCAACTATTGAAATAAGACCACAATATTAATGAACTAACAGTTCCAAGTTAGAATGCATTAAGTGTTTTATAGTATAGGTATAAGAAAGTCAAGTTCTATGAGATATGTCTGTAGTAAGTAATTGGTGGTTAGGGTGGGGGAATTGAACAAATGCAAGGCCACAAACTGAATGCCCCACATAACCAGATGGAATGCCCCATATAACCACAGACGGAATGCCCCACATAACCAGATGGAATGCCCCACATAACTACAGACTGAATGCCCCACATAACCACAGATAATGCCCCACATAACCACAGACAGAATGCCCCACATAACCACAGACAGAATGCCCCACATAACCAGATGGAATGTCCCATATAGCAACAGGCAGAATGCCCCACATAACCAGACGGAATGCCCCATATAATCACAGACAGAATGCCCCATATAGCAACAGGCAGAATGCCCCACATAACCAGTTGGAATGCCCCATATAGCAACAGGCAGAATGCCCCACATAACCAGATGGAATCCCCCATAAAACCACAGACTGAATGCCCCATATAGCAACAGGCAGAATGCCCCACATAACCAGATGGAATCCCCCATAAAACCACAGACTGAATGCCCCACATAGCCACAGACTGAATGCCCCACATAACCAGTTGGAATGCCCCATATAGCAACAGGCAGAATGCCCCACATAACCAGATGGAATCCCCCACATAGCCACAGACTGACTGCACCACATAATCACAACGAGAATCAGAATGCCCCACATAACCACAGACAGAATGCCCCACATGACATAACCACAGACAGAATGCCGCACACCCATACATACCATCTACAGGATTACAAAGAGCAAATTATGCCCCGACAATCAGGCCTCAAGTACAAGATCGACTTTGTTTGATAGGGTACACAACTCTCAAAGCACATTTGCTCCTCTGTGTTTGTCTCCCCCTGAGCTCTACCTGTTGTAGGTAGTTACAGAGGCTATTATTAGGGAAGAGCCTAAGGCTGTTTATTGAATCATAAAGGTGAAACCTGTGTTTCCAGGGATCAGCCACTACACAGTCAGGTAGGCCAAAACCTTTTAAGTCACACAATACCTGCCAGGTGATTTGGACAATCTCTCATTCTAGGCATGCCAGCTCCAACAGAAATGTCAGTCAGTGTGTATCAAATGGGGGGGGGGGCTTTGGTGGGAAAGTCTATTACAACATTCCTCTCTATTTCTATTACAACAGATTGAGGTAAGAAATAGACTTGGTTACTGGGATAACATCATTACATCCTTGATACTCAAAGACAACCAGGGCCAAAGAATTGGAATTCATTAGGGGTTAAAACTGGTGGTATCACTGCATGGGTTAATTGTGGTGGGACAGACTGGTGTAAATGAATGGGCCATGGTGGGACAGACTGGTGTCACTGCTTGGGTTATTTATAATGGGACTAAATTGAATGAAATGAAATGCTGCGCATAAGTATGGTATACTTTGTCAGCAATGAGACTGTATGATACTGTATACCTGTAATGATAGAAAGCTAGTATCCCTTGGACCGTCCCTATGCCCATACCAGTGACAGCCAAACTAATCTAGCTAGGTACAACCATAGTTCCACAGGTACATTTAGCTAATTTCAACAATAGACCTAGTATATATATTATATCTAATCTAGCTAGATCAAACCATAAACCCAACTTAACATAGCTTGGTACAACTTCAACTATAGACTCATGTATACATCTCCAGACAGTGGCATAGCTAGGATTTGGGGGTGGGGGGACGCTGCATACATGGCGATGGCGTAATATTAATATTTAAGTTAAAAAAAATTCCGACGATCCTTCTCCCCCCCCTCAAGTGGAGGTCCGGGGGGGGGGGGNCCCTAACTACGCCACTGTGTCCAGATATTATTTAACGGACCAACACTACTACTTGAAGGCCGCTAGATACCACTGAGAGAAGACATGGATGCTCCACCACCAAGACCACTCCCTCCCTGTCTTGTGAAGATGGTGGGCAAACAAAGCCACATATTGCCCTGTTTAAACAGTCGGGCCCGTCTGGTCACTGTCACAACGCTTTGGATGTTGGGGGGTGGTGGGGGTAGGAGGGAGCCTGGTCAGGGAGAGAAGAAAACCATTCAAAGATAAAGTTGAAGAATGTCAACGTCAGTAAAGGCCTTATCTGTGTAAGGTCGTGTCACTCAAGATGTAAGGTCTACAGACTGGTTGAATGACTCAACAGGTCATCTACATCCACTCAACAGGTCATCGTGCATCCCTAACTACGCCACTGTGTCCAGATATTATTTAACGGACCAACACTACTACTTGAAGGCCGCTAGATACCACTGAGAGAAGACATGGATGCTCCACCACCAAGACCACTCCCTCCCTGTCTTGTGAAGATGGTGGGCAAACAAAGCCACATATTGCCCTGTTTAAACAGTCGGGCCCGTCTGGTCACTGTCACAACGCTTTGGATGTTGGGGGGTGGTGGGGGTAGGAGGGAGCCTGGTCAGGGAGAGAAGAAAACCATTCAAAGATAAAGTTGAAGAATGTCAACGTCAGTAAAGGCCTTATCTGTGTAAGGTCGTGTCACTCAAGATGTAAGGTCTACAGACTGGTTGAATGACTCAACAGGTCATCTACATCCACTCAACAGGTCATCGTGCATCAACTCAACAGGTCATCTACATCCACTCAACAGGTCATCTACATCCACTCAACAGGTCATCTACATCCACTCAACAGGTCATCGTGCATCCACTCAACAGGTCATTGTGCATCCACTCAACAGGTCATCTACATCCACTCCACAGGTCATCGTGCATCCACTCAACAGGTCATTGTGCATCCACTCAACAGGTCATCTACATCCACTCAACAGGTCATCGTGCATCCACTCAACAGGTCATTGTGCATCCACTCAACAGGTCATCATTTAACATCATACAAGTAGAGTTGCATTGGGTTTGGGGGTGGGGTGTATGTACTGGTAACAAGTGTGTACTGGGAAAGGGGGCGACAATTAGAGCAACTGCAGAGGTAGGGTGGTTTAATTATGGAAGGCTGTTAAATTAGGGAGGGAGGTATTAAATTCATGTCCACCCTCGAGCGGAATTCTCCAGACAACCAGTGCTGTCTACTTGGTCTACCACTATATATTATTGTAATGACCAGGGCAGGTATTCTGCCACTATATAATTTATAGCCATCTAAATATCGAACATTTCCCTTTATAACTAAGTCAACTCTTGCCCATAGAAACCATGGTTTAGTGGTACAAGCCAGATATGCATTTTGGTAACGATATTAAGTTAACGAAAACAGTGTTAAAACTGATGGAAATGAAGTAAAACTGTAAACTTGTAGATTCAACAATTACACAGATAGGTCAATGATTGTTGACATCACAGCCAGGACAATGATGGTTGACATCACAGCTAGGACAATGATTGCTGACATCACAGCTAGGACAATGATTGCTGACATCACAGCTAGGACAATGATTGTTGACATCACAGCTAGGAAAATGATTGTTGACATCACAGATAGGACAATGATTGCTGACATCACAGCTAGGACAATGATTGTTGACATCACAGCTAGGACAATGATTGCTGACATCACAGCTAGGACAATGATTGCTGACATCACAGCTAGGACAATGATTGCCGACATCACAGCTAGGACAATGATTGTTGACATCACATACCACAGTAATAAGCTAAATCCTGCGACATCCGGAAATTTAGCTGACGTCATCATGACGTCCCAGCGAGACTTCTTCTAAGGGTTCAACTCGTCAGAACACCTCACAACAGGTTAGTATCACGCGAGTCAATTCTTTGACCCCCCCCCCCCCCACATACACACATCCTCCATGATGGAGTCCATCCCACACGCCCTACTAATAAAAAAAAACTGTCACTTACCAACGCTAAACCTAACAGTACGGTTAGACGGCCAAAATGTCGACAAGACGAGCAAGACGAAACGAACAGATACGACCACCTACCACCATGATCGCTGCCAGATCTTAAACACAACAATATGCAAGCCGGGAGAAACTAACCGAAAACGACGTATAAAAAAAAATAATCGATAATTTATTATATTGTGCACAACGAGTTGTTAGTCTTTGTGGTAGCGAGTCACGTGTCAACAAAGATGGTGGTGCTCCATTGTTTACTTGTATTGATTCCACGACTCAGGCCCGCTGTGTGTGACGTTATGTGATCTCAAAAGCCCCCGTCCCACCACCACTACAACCGAGGTGGGGGGTTTATTATTATAATCGTCATTAATGAGGGATTGTGGAGACATCCCAGTGTCAGGTTGGGGGGAGGGGGTGAGAGAGAG